>JAECUM010030491.1:0-31717 GCA_016617855.1 Megalonaias nervosa | reverse complement strand
TGCCGTCAAGCAATTGCTAGGGAAAATCAATTCCCCTTTAATACTTTGTTAAGCAAGATCCAATTTATAATTCTGTTTGAAAGTAGTTTTCCGCATAGTCAACATCTCTTCATGATAATATTTGCATGTCAAGGTATTTTTCTTCTATCTATCAAAGAAAACAGTCTTTATAAAAGTAATCAGTACAAAAGCCATATGTGAATAATTGCTAAAATCTTCTTAACTGATAGGGTCTGAGTTTTCTTCGAAGCCATTTTAAGTGAAGGTTTAGTCTGTTTTCTTCAGACATAATTAGAACATGACAAGATGATTTAATTATGAATACATATTCCTTAATTAATTTATGAAATATTCAGAGTGCGTCAAATTCTCTTAACTGTAAATGTCATATGTTGTCTTTACATCTATATTGTATTCCTTAATTTTTAATTTAAACTTTGCCCATGAACATGCTTGAATCTAGGAAAGCTAATGAAAACCATTCAACTTGAAGTTCCAATTTTCCTCCAGTTTTCAAATAATTAATCATATATACTACTGCTTTCAGGGGTCTATTTAATGGCATCATTCTCGTCTTTTCCGTTGCGAGACCAATTACTTCTAATCTGTGAAAGACACTCAGACATAATCACAGTGAGACTTCCCACATTGGTAATTTTTTGGCAGAAGAACATACGGTAAGATGTGCTTGGAATGACCCTCAGCCAAAGATAAAATTAAAAGCAACACGCAAGGACATTAGAACTATCAGTTAGGCATCTACGCGTCTAATTTATACTATTATTACAGCACCTGTTTATGATAAAATTCAAAACCTAAGTTGTTTCAATAATTTTTAAACTATTGCTCACGTAGCTAGTAATGACGAAACATCATGCGTTGTTGTGTGTGGCGTCAATGATGTTATAAAGACATATGCAAACCAAGGGCAGGAGTTAAGACTCCTCCGCTGTCGATCTTTGGTCTTAGGGCGGAAGGCACTGAATCGTATGTAAACAAAATCACTGATGTGCAGATGATTTCGGAATTTCTATAACGACATAAAATAATTTTGTTGGAAAAAAACGTTTAACAGAGAAAATAATAAATCGATCTTTAAATGGAATGTTGCATCGATTGATATTTTCACTGTTTCACCTTGTGCGTGATCAACAGAAAAGCGACCTTTGAAGAATTGATAAAGGAATTGCCGTTTGGAAAAAAGTATATATTGAGTTCTCTTTTATTGACAAAGATAATTAGCGTGCTGAAAGTTCTATATGCCAACACACACACACATACACAAACATACACACACACATATACAAACACATATGCTGATATAGTAATAGGAATGACAAAAATGCTTTTCACAGAATCTAAAACTTTTAATAGTCAGAATATTAAGGTTCTGAATAATTGCAATACTTACACAAATAATTATTCATGCGGCTATATGAGCATATATGTTAAAGTCACTCTAAAATAAAACGCACAAGAAACTATAAAAATTATTCACGCATCAAAAATTAATATAATTGTGCTCAAAAACATGCCAGATATGTGGAAACAAACACGGATCGTGAAACCAGCAATAGGGCAAAACGGTAAGTCACGTGATTTATTGAAAGCATGATGATGCATACTACTCATAGAGTAAAATTCATCTACGAGATTATTTTGTTTACGATCAAAGTGCGCGGGCTCAAACTTCTCACGTCATAAAACAACTTCACACATAATAATGACCGATGAAAAAAGAGAGTAGACCGCCATGACAGATACAGTATCGTGGACATTGTTTATATTAAAGTCTATATGCTATTAGTGACATCATTCTGTTACGTGTAGGCTTGTACAAATGTAACAAAAGAAAAGAGTGAAGTCAGCAAGCTTTGTAAATTTTTACAAAATAATTTATTTCCCTAGAAAACAAGATAAAAATAGGAAAGAGGGCTTACGGTTTGTGAATATAATCCAAAAATTAATCCTAAAGTTGAAAAATATAAGTCCTGTCTCTAAACAGTTCTAATTGAATACAGGTTCAAATCTCGATGACGTTCCAATATAGAGGGGATGATGTCAGATGAGGTTATTGTACTAATGGCAACAGATCCTCGATTGAATCACGGTTTATAATGTTTCCTTTTAGAATTCCAGAATAAATTTCCACTGAATTTCTTTGTACCAGAACCTTTTATAAAAAGTACACTTGTTTAGTCTTCTAGAGAATAAATTATTATATTGCAACAAAAAAAGAACCACATGAACTTCAAAAACAATCTGACATCAACAATAGAAACACCTTGTATCCTCAAGGTCTAAAGATATGACTGACTAAATGTACTACCAATTGGCGGTTTTAGGTCTCGATTTTAGATCACATGGTGGCTCACGTGATGGGCTACGTGATTTATTAATTTGAACAGCGCAATAAAAAAAAATCCATTTATCACGTATGCAAGAATAGCCCTATCAAAGAATCAGATTCTCACGCTGGAGAAATAAAAAAGAAAGACTGTTTACAATTCAGCTAACACGTGGGCCGAAAATGACCTTGGTAATAGCCAATCATTTTCGCGTAGTGTTTACAAAATCTATGAACCAAAGTGAGCTAAAAATAGTGCTTAAGTCATACTTTTACGTTCTAATCAGACTGATATTTTTTCAAAAATATCAAATCCCGTGAAAATAATCTTTACAAAAAAATATAATGAAACAAAAAATAAAATTTAAAAAAAAGAATTTAAAACTAACACATACGTAATTTAATTACATTACTATTCGTTAGAATTGTTAAATCGATATATTTTTTTCGGAAACACACACACACACACACACACACACACACACATATATATATATATATATATATATATATATATATATATATATGTGTGTGTGTGTGTGTGTGTGTGTGTGTGTGTGTGTGTGCGCCTGTGTGTGTGTGTGTATGGTGTTTCACTATCTTTACTGGAGTCATTCTTTCGTCATGAACACATGTTGCCCCCTTAGATGCATCTATTAGAGGCAGTGCCACACTAGTAACAGACTACTATAGGATGACACAAAACTGGGTCCCGTTAGATGTACACAGCCCCAAATGGTTTATTTGTAGCACTGTTAGAACTAATCAAGAAATAAACTATGCTATAAAAAGCCCCCGTTTGCATGGCTTTTGATTTTACTTTGCACGATACGCATATTGCCGGATCAATCAGGATAGAACTGGCTCTTAAATCGTTGTCTATGTTTCGAGAAGCGTTGGAATTTCGGAAATGATGAATATGTGTGTGCGTGTGTGTGTGTGTGTATATATATATATATATATATATATATATATATATATATATATATATATATATATATATATGTCTTAGAGACAAACTTAAAATATACATGTTGAAAAAGTGAACATACCTACTGGACATGGATGAATATTACAGCTTTCTAGTTGATGTACTGGCGTTCCTGTGCAGCTGAAGTATTGCATGGTGAACCGATTCAATGCATTACAGTTGTGCGTTCGTGCACGATTACCTCCCCCGCATGATTGACTGCAAGCAGACCATTCTGTCCAGGGTGCGGAGAAATTAATTAGGAAACCTATTAATAACACAAGAACTGTGAATAATTTTAGCTTTATTCATCTGGCTTTGAATGCACACACATCTTCGTTTCACTTATGCAATCGGCTCTTCTAATAGTAGATGTTGGATTTACTTGGCTTTTCTGTGGTTTAGAAAAGCAGAGAACTAACGCCTTATTTTAGTTCGGATTTTATTTAGTTCGGTGAGAAAAACTTGCCCGTGTTGGAACCGGGAATCTCACCTGGCATCCAGGGGTACAAGACCAACATAATACTGCTGCGCTCAACGGCAAATCTTAGGGTTAGTTATATAATTTCATGGCTGTCAAAACAATTCATTTATTAATTAGCATTTAAATACCTATATTTTGCTTCTAGGTTGTTTCTACTCCCTGCATTAGCACGCTTATATATTGCCTCTACTCTATGTATTATCATGCTTATAGATTGCTTCTACTCCTCACTTTAACATGCTTCATCCTACCTCCTTCATATTGACGCTTACAGAGTGCTTCTACTCTTTGCATTAACATGATTATTTATTGCTTCTTACCCATCCCCTTACATGCTTATAGATTGATTCTACTCACTGCATCAACATGTTTGTGGACTGCTTCACCTCCATGAATTAATATCCTTCTAGGCTGCTTCTACTTGTTACATTAACACTCGTATATGTTGCTTTTATTCCTTGTATTAATGTGTTTTTATGTTGCCTTTAATCCTTACATTAACGTTCGTCTATGTTGCTTCTACTCGTGCCTTAACGTGCTTCTCTGTTGCTTCTGCTCCTTACATTAACACTCTTATATGTTGTTCTCCTCCTTACATTAACGTGCTTCTATGTTGCTTCTACTCCTTACATGAAAGTACTTCTATGTTGCTTCTCCTACTTACATTAAGGTGCTTCTATGTTGCTTCTACTTCTGCATTAACGTGCTTCTATGTTGCTTCTACTCCTTACATTAGCGTGCTTCACTGTTGCTTCTACCCCTCCATTAACGTGCTTATATGTTGCTTCAACTCCTTGCTTTTACGTGCTTCTGTGTTGCTTCTACTCGATACATTATCGTGTTTCTGTGTTGCGTCTACTCCTGCATTAAGGTGCTTCTGTGTTGCATCTACTCCTTACATTAACGTGCTTCAGTATTGTTTCTACTCCTGTATTATCGTGCTTCTGTGGTGCTTCTGCTCCTTACATTAACGCTTCTCCTACTTTCATTAACGTGCTTTTATGTTGCTTCCTCTTCTGCATTAACGTGTTTCTGTGTAGTATCCACTCCTTACATTAACGTGCTTCTCTGTTGCTTCTACCCCTGCATTAACATAATTCTGTGTTTCTTCTACTCCTTACATTAATGAGCTTCTGTGTTGCTTCTACTCTTTATGTTAACGTGCTTCTATGTTGCTTATACTCCTTGCATTACCGATATTCTGTGTTGCTTCCACTCCTTACATTAGCGTGTTTTTATGCTGCGTCTACTTCTTGCATTAACGAGCTTCTCTGTTGCTTCTACTGGTTACATTATCGTGCTTCTGTGCTGCTTTTACTCATGCATTAAGGTGCTTCTCTGTTGCTTCTGCTCCTGCATTAACGTGCTTTTGTGTTGCTTCTACTCATGCATTAACGTGCTTCTGTGTTGCTGCCACTCCTTACAGTAACGTGCTTCTATGTTGCTTCTACTCCTTACATTATCGTGCTTCTGTGTTGCTTCTACTCCTGCTTTAACGTGCTTCTATGTTGCTTCTGCTCCTGCATTAACGTGCTTTTATGTTGCATCTACTCCTGTATTAACGTGTTTCTGTGTTGCTTCTACACCTGCATTAATGTGCTTCTGTGTTGCTTCAGCTCCTTACATTAACGTACTTATGTGTTGTTTCTACTCCTGCATTAACGTGTTTCGGTGTTGCTTCTACTCCTGCATTAACGTGCTTCTATGCTGCGTCTACTCTTGCATTAACGTGTTTCTGTGTTGCTTCTACTCCTGCATTAACGTGTTTCGGTGTTGCTTCTGCACCTTCATTAATGTGGTTCTATGTTGCGTCTACACTTGCATTAATGTGCATCTGTGTCGCTCCTCCTCCTTACATTAACGTGCTTCTATTGCGCTTTTACTCTTTGCATTAACGAGCTTCAATTTTGCTTCTACTCCTTGCATTACCATGTTTATAATGTGGTTCTGCTCCCTACACTAACATGTATATAGACTAATTCTAATACCTGCTTTAAAACGCTTATCGATTGCTTTTTCTCCTTGCATTAAAATGCTTCTATGTTGCTTTTACTCCCTCTATTAACAACATAGATTGATTATACTCCTTGCATGAATATACTTCCATGTTGCTTCTGATCCGTTCATTAACACGCTTATAGACTGCTTCTGCTCTCTTTATTAGCATGCTTGTATGTTATTCTGCATTAACATACTTCTAAGCTGATTCTACTCCCAATGCCAACATTAATTTATTGACGCCGTCATGTCAACTAACTGTATAAAATATTGCCATTTTCATTCTTGCATTCATTTGAGCAAGATACTCACACATTTATAGTGCAAGCTAAAACTAGATCAAACCAGTAACCTACCAAACAATTATTGGTAATTTTCGCAAGATAATTCCTTACGTGACCAACAAAAGGAATGAT
Source organism: Megalonaias nervosa (assembly GCA_016617855.1). Taxonomy (NCBI): domain Eukaryota; kingdom Metazoa; phylum Mollusca; class Bivalvia; order Unionida; family Unionidae; genus Megalonaias; species Megalonaias nervosa. The sequence goes on along the minus strand of JAECUM010030491.1, from coordinate 25,502 downwards.
ATGAAGTGACCCACAGAGCGAGTTCCATGGGGTTTTTAGTTAAAACGTAAAAATTGTGTTTAGGATAATGAACAACTGAACTTTATAAACATAAAGTATGATACGACTACGTTTTGTCAAGAAAACAGATAATAGCCACGTAAAAGTCGGAGATCGATATCGAAGAAGGTTTAATTGCTGTAATGACCACGATAGGATAAGAAATAAATACGATCTGTTAGCGTACAATGATTTCGTCTCGTATGGAATTATATGACACCTGAAAGAAGAAGACGTACCTTCAATGTTGGGTCCAAGACACGTACACACGGCAAGGAATACAATCAGTAGAGGCATTATCGCGCAGTTGTATTTCTGTAATTGTACAGTTGAAATTTAAATTTCTGATTCAAGTGCGGTAATATTCTCGTGTCCTTTGGATTAAACATTGACACTTTTCAGATAACTTGTTTATTTTTAATAAATTATCTGCCAGAAAAATGGCAATGGCAATGTTGTTCAATACGACTGCATATCAAAAGGATTCACCTTTTATATTACTGTTTGATGTGTCATACTTGCATTTGGTTGCTGGTGTGTATACAATGATTAATTGTTCCTAGAACAGGTGATTCGATTGTCTTAGCATACGCCACATCAAACTCTTTCCGCCATCTCTAAGAAAAACGGGTGAAAAGTTGTGCATGTATTAAATGTATCATGCAAATTTAGCGATCGTGGTTTAATAAAATAAAGAACTCCTCAATTCGATAATTCAGCTCAAACTCTTTATATCCGAACCACTTGGTTTTCTAATTAAAACGTTATCTAAGCATCTTCCAGGACAGAAGCAAATGAAGTGAAAACCGTAATGAACAATATATCTCGCCAGTCTATTGTCATGTATATTTAATTTTCATTGTTATTTATTTATTTATTTATTTATTTATTTATTTATTTATTTATTTATTTATTATATGCTGGAAATATGTATGCTGAACTTGACCCTGTCAAAAATCAAATTCATTTTCCACTTGACCTGAATCAATGACTTTTTCTATTCTGTAAACAACTAATACATAGCAAGTAGTTTCCTATCAGTATGAGTTTAGTATAAGGATTATTATCAATAGAAGTAAGCATATTTTTGACTGTCTGGGTTTAGGTTATTTTAATTCCACTATAAGTATACCTGGCCGGCTGATGTATTCCACATCCTATATTATAATTTTAGTAACAGATCTTCTAATTGTAACTAAGATTTCATCTTGTAAACATTTGGACACTTTTAGAAGGTTATTTTCCATTAGATATTAGTTTGTCTTTTTTAGAAAATGTTAATTGTGACCTGCGGTTAAGTGGAGGACTACATAATCTTGTTTTTCTAGAAATTATTCATTTGCACTTTAAGTGCTAAGCAGAATCAATTATATTATTGTTGTGTCCAGTAGTTCAATTACACTGGACATTATTTTATTCGAATTTCAAATAAAAAGATTACTCTTGGATTGTTTTATTGTGATCCAACAAAAGACTGTTGATACATCACGAATGTATGTGCCACCATAGGCACATAACACTTCCAGCGTTGGATTTGATTTGGATTTCCACTACAGTTTATTCAGAACTTTAATCATTAGGACTTGCATCTGTAATTCTAGGATTATCTGGGATATAATTCGCAATACCGTAAATTCATTTTCTACATTTTCACTTTGTAGGGAAATAAATTATTTGTTGCATTTTACAAAGCTTGTCGCTTCTCACTCTTTTCATTTATTTACTTGTCTTAAGATCATGGAGTCGTAATGCTATTTCGTAAACCAAATAAATTCAAGAATTCGCTTTTTTACTGCGTTCCCATAGATTTGCAGAGACTTGAACAATGCCATTACAGAATTCTGGCTTTCTTAGACACCATCTGTGTCCTAAATTCTTAGAACATTTTTATATCATCATCTTCGCGAGATATCGTATTTCTGTTTATTTAAAAATAATCGCACTATTCGCAAATATGGTTAGTTAATCACAAGAAATGATATTTTCTTCTATAGCACATATTCAAGTGGGTAAGCTTGAGCAATAATGAGGTAGATTGTTTCGAGGGAAAGGAAGCATTACATAACTGCGATCGTATTCGCTTTCACTTGATTTCCGTTTTTAAGCCTTTCTTTGTAGAACGGAGAAAATATCTCTGTTGGAATTATTCTGTGCAGTGATTTGCAGGCAGAACTCCGAAATGGACGCGTTTGTATCATACTATCGAAATCAATTTGACTGGGTTATCGTATTGTTTTTCATGGGAAAAAAAATTACTACAGTTGCCTCTGCACTAAATAACCTTATTGTGTTGGGTGAAACACCAAACGCAAACCAATCAACCTCTCTCTCTCTCTCTCTCTCTCTCTCTCTCTCTCTCTCGATGAAGCGATTAGCAGGCCGAACTGGCAACCGAATGGGTCGCGTTTGTAACATACTGTAACTGGGTTATCGTGTTGTCTTCATGGGAAAGGAAATTACTACAATTGTCTCGGCACTAGATAGCCTTCTTGCGTTGTGTGAAACACCAAAAGCAAACCAACCAACCAACCAACCAAGTCGAGATCAAGTACGTTTAACGAAGATCCTTAGTACTAATATTAGTACCCCTACTCCTACCTCGTGGACGGGGTACCAACATAAGCCTATGTGTGTCAATGGAGCAAGCCGGGTGTGATTCACACCCGGCACATTCTTTTAACCTAATATAAACAATTTTGAACATGTTCCTTGCATATAATTAAATAAATTGAGTAATCCTCTTATTTAATACCGGAATTATTTTGCAAATCATTGTAGAAATAGTTGTAAAATCTCGTTTACCTTTCTTATCCGATATTTTCGTTTAGATCGTCCGCCATATTAGTTCAATTAATGACTACTTCCGTTCTCAGCCTTGTTTGTTTGTGTGCCATCTAAGGACAATGAGGCCTTATTTGGAAATATAAACAGATGTTAGTTAAACTATGGCGCGGTTTGAGTTAGAAATTCTGCGCGTTAAAAGTAAATATGGTTTATCGGTGACTTTGAAATTCCACCAAGAAGCCATTATTCGCCACTTGATTGATAAAAAAGATATATTTGTCCTGCTACCCACTGGATTTGGAAAGTCACTGGCTTTGCCTTTTCTCAACAAAAACTGGTTTCCACTATTCAGCAATTAATAACATAGCGTAGAATATCCAAATATGGTAAGGCAAGCCTTATTTAGAAAAGGGGTCACGGCGAGAGTCTTGCTTTATCTGTCATGGCGGACACGGTGAGGTTAGTGTAACCATGCCAATTTATTTTATCGTGTAAGGGCTTAATAAATTCATAATAAGCCAAACTTCTTTCACAACATGATTATACTAATGTAGTAGATTTCTACACTATTTGTTTTTCTGACTTTAGTGATGATTTTTTTTGGCTCCATTACATGATATGGGATCAGTTCGTAGCCTCAACCACAACAAATCAAGTTGAGGCTACGACATCGTAGCTAGAAGATCGTCTGTGAATAATTAGTTTTTTTTAAAAAAAATGTTTTGAGGATCCATATTCTTCTCTCTCTCTCTCTCTCTCTCTCTCTCTCTCTCTCTCTCTCTCTCTCTCTCTCTCTCTTAAATTACTGTTGAAGCAAACTACATTTGGTCCGGCTTTCCTGAACATAACCGCCGTTTCTGAATGAACTATGCCAGGGCTGTACAAATGACCAGAATTCAAAATTCTTATCTAGGCCACTAAATATCAGCTTATCTTTCAACAGTGCTAATGTAAAAATCTAGAACATTGCAATCTAGTTAAGCTCCATGCTGGATTGATAATAGCTGATCTTAAAGACACTGGATTTCATTAAACACTTTCTGGCCCTTTGTAGATATTACGATTACTATTACGTAATTACACAAGTTCCCCCACAACCCCGTCTCCATAGACACAGCTATAAGTTTGATTGAGTACAACATAGTTTTATGTTGTACTCAATCAATTCTGTAGATTGTCATTACGATGAAAAGAGTTCCTATATTTTTCACCAATAATAGATATTCGGTTTTCCTAATATTCTTGCACGTAGATCCTTCAAGATCGTAGACATATTTTCTCATCAGTTCATCGATTAATCATTCAAATTTTGGCAGTTTTATCAAACGTTGGAAGAAAACTAAATGTCCTTTCCTTTTCAAGAAAGGAAAAATAAAAGTAGGATTTGTTATCATCAGGCATTATCTCGTGTTTTTCAACAGATACTCATCGGTGCGTGTATATAGCCTGAAGAATACATTTGAAACCCTAATAAAGACTATATCGTTAAAATTACAAAAGTCCTTATAACAGACAAATTGAAGATACAGGATCTTACCTGTGAGAATCCCCTATAAGTGTATGTCTCTTGTACTTGCACTAACTAACGCTGGATGGTAGATAAGACGTACGGACCGATTCCAACAGAGGCATGGTAAACGAATAAATATAGGGGGTTTAGATATGTAGAGATTCTCTCTCTCTCTCTCTCTCTCTCTCTCTCTCTAGATTGATTGATTGATTGATTGATATTTTGACATAACATTTAAAAGGCATGTAAAGTATACAAGAGTAACATGAGTATTCCAATATTTTCAGATCATTCACATCCTGCTCAACAACGCATATATTTTATTAGAACAACCATCGATTGCCTCAAGTTTTAATTTCATAGTTTTCATGCAGCGGATAATGCAACAGAAATCCTGGCATTAATTATTTCTGAACATTTTATTCTGTATCAAGAATTATTCAGCCATTTCGTACAATTTATATTAACAGTTATTGACATGTATACTTTGGCAATCCATCAAATACTCATTATTATTATTATTATTATTATTATTATTATTATTATTTTCTGATCGATCTGTACTATATTCTGACTGATTACTGTTATACCGCAGGCTTTCCACTTTGTATCAAAATCCATAAAAAGTGCTTGGTCTTTATTGGTAGGGACTGCTGGTGGCCTAATGAGGGATCGTAGCCAGTTATCTTTCCAACAGGTGGATCACCACTGCAGATGCCACAAATGTCACCTCTGTCCACATTAGTTCGAGTCTCAAATCGGCCAAAAGTGGGTATGCGAGAAAGCTTCCCAGGAGGTTCTCTTGGCTCGGTGGTCGGTGGTTACTTCCGGTTTCTTCCCCAGCCCAATATGATACGGACAGAATGTTTTTATTTTCGAAAACATTTAATTCACCTTCATAATAAATTTTAACCATGCTCAAATTGGTTGATTTGAAAAGGCAAATATTTAAGATTTTATCATATAAGCTTGTTTCATAACTGTTTGTTTTCTTTTTTATCCCATTACACTTTAGGAATCATCTCCTCTTTAAATACAGCACTATGAGTTCCACGTGCACTCCTTTGCATATTCTACCAGTTGTTGACAGACAAGACTGCGTACTTCCTCCCATTCTAAGTTATGCAAATAGCTGTCTCAACCAAGACTAACAGAAGTCAAGTCCTGTAAATGCAATTAAACCATAAATGTATTCCACACGTTCATCTATATTATTTCATGCTACTCTCTCTCTCTCTCTCTCTCTCTCTCTCTCTCTCGTGGTGTAGCGATTAGCAGGCCGAACTCGCAACCGAAAGTGTCGAGTTTGTAAAACACTATCAGAATCAGTTTGACTTGGTGATCGCGTTGTGTTCAGTTTCAGACATCTCAAAGGTGTACCCTTGGCTCATCATTCAATATAATTATTCAGGCACACCACGAATCCGAATCATGAATCAGTATTAACTAGTGCACTTAGGTATTAACTAACTTTTGTTTATATATATATATATATATATATATATATATATATATATATATATATATATATATATATATATATATATATAATAGGACAGATGCTAACGGGGAAACATTCAGTTCAGGAAACGAAGCATTTCGACTGTTTGGCTTCTAATTAGTATACAAAAGTACAATTCTTGCGGTAGCCATGTCTGTCCCTTAAATTCACTTCTGCAGCGTTTAGATCATGATGTGTGCTTGGACGAACTTCAAGTCGGTGCATGAACAACGAATCATTCCAATATTTTATCGTGCAAGTCAGGCCTGCAAAAAGTAAAGAAACAAATGATATTGATGCACTTTCAATATTCAGAGGAAAATCTGTATTGTTAACTCCATCCAACTTTTTTAACTAATGTAAATTATTTCAAGCCTATAATTGTGTGAACATGCTTTTGTCCCTGTTATTAACAGTCATAAAAGACGGTGCACATTTTTTACCTTTAGTTGCTAAAATCAGACCAAACTCTGGGGATTTTTGCTAGGGCGATTGGTATGCCGACTGGAAAGAATGGACCATTCTTACAACAACTTACCCTCTATCAAAAGAATTGTTGACGCTCTGCCTTGACAAAATCAACTTTTAGAGTATAGAGACAAAATGGTATGCCAGGCGAAAGAAGCAATGTGACCGGAACCTATATGCAGATTCATTTGACAGTCTGACGAAAAATAAACAAGCAATGAACATATGCACGACATAAACCCAACAGTTTATATTTGTCTGATAATATTTTTTTTTCACAACCATGAAGTCCAACATATTTCTCCATTTATTTCACAACCTTTATTTTGATAACTGATTCGATAAGTTTCAATAGGCGTTCATAACAATGATAAACTTCTTGCAGTAAATAATTTTTCAGGTTCACCCAAGCCTTCTTGCCGAGTCCATTTATCTTGACAGTGATTGTCTAAAGGTGTAAATCCACAGATGCATATTTTCTTGCCCACCAAATATTTTGTTTAAACGCCCTTCCTTCCGCCGAACGCTTCATCGCTTTCTCCCTTGCATGCCTTTCAGTGGAACTGGTTCAAGCAATTCGTAAGCCCTGACGCGACAGGGCTACAACCTCAGAGGCCTACTTTGTACATCACATATTGGGTTACCTCCCTTATAACATAAAAATCGGCAAATACCAATGTTTTCCATCTAATCCAGCACAAGCTTCCTAAAACACATTACTTTATTCTCAGTGATGCCTTAATCCCAATTATCATTAATCTGATAATTGCCATTTTTGACTAAAATAATACCTAAGTAGTTATAGTTTTCGAATATTGATAATGTCTCATGTTGAGTTTAATAGGTGAGTTAGAGTCAATACGTTTTGGGGTTTTATTGTACCGAATAGCATGGAGTTTGTATTAAAGTCCTTACACTTAAGTGTGCTGGCATTCAACCAGTCACATACACTAGTCAGCTCAGACTGCATATCTGATCTTATTTTGTCAACATTTTAATACGCAAAGGATAAAATAAGTATCATCTGCACGATTCTTCTACATGTTATTCTTTGATCTGTTTTAAACATAATCATTTAATCTAAGTAGTCCAGTTCCATTGTATGTCCTATCCTAAAACCAGATTGGAACGGAGAAGAGGTCATTATATATGAAATAACAGTAGAGCAGAGAATGAACAACTCTTTCTAAAGCTCGGTAAAGTAGTGGTATAACAAAGTTTTCGGCGTTTGCTACCTTGATTTGATTTACTGCCTTTCATAAAAATAGCTGAGACGCGTGCATTTTTTTAGATGACTTGCCTGTTTTCAGCAAGTTATTAATAAAGTGTTCAAGACTCGAAAAATAACAGGGCATATACTATTTTAAATTGGTAGTTGTCAGTACCAATAACTTTTGTGTCAGACAAGCTTTTAATGTTATTTCCTCCACAGAGAGCATGATGGGTAGATTTCTCACTCCATCTTGGTAAGAATGTCTGCAGATAATGAAATGGAGATTGGATAGATTTTTGAATATTTTTAGTAATATTTTTCCCAGTTTCAATAAAGAATGTATTTAACAAGTCAGCAAAAGACTTAAAAATAGAAATACATTGTTGTTTCATTAAATTCAAAGTGAGTGGTGTCATCTTCAGAAACATTAAAGACATAAACAATAGAAGGGGTGTGGTTTTTGTTTTGTTTTATCATTATGTTGGTTTTCACTTTAAGATTATTTGCTGGGTTCAAGTCAGCCACTGTTCAGATATATTCAGACCTGTGCCTTTCAGTAAATATAGCATCTGTCAAGCATATTATCTGCCGTGCTTTGCTTGGATGATTTCATCGTTGTATCAGGGTTGTTTTCTGTTTCCTAACGTCATCGTTGTACAACGGTTGTATTTTGTTTCGTACTTGTATTTCTCCGTATTCACGTCAGAGTTTCGTAGCCCACCTGAAAACCCCAACCTAGCTTCCAAATCAATGAGTCCTTGGTAAAACAGTCTTTTACAAATGTTGTAAGGAGATTTCCTTCTTTTTTAAGTAGATCAATGTCGGTATAGGATACTATTAATATAATGCCGAATAGCAAGATTTAGTGAAAATAGGAATATATGTATGTATGCGTATTCTAACCTGTTACCATAGTAAATAATAAAACGTCACAATGCACGTAATGATCAGCATCAGAAACATGCATCACACCTAAATCGGTTTGCTAGTGTCAAAGTTTTGCGTATGAAAGACATTTATGTTTTTCTTCTTAGATTTTTAATGGCTTCATTAAAACCATTATCATATGTATGGTGTAAGGACTTATTAGAATGTGTTTTACTGAAGACAGATTAAAATCAACAATTACAATACAGTACGATCAGCATTAATGCTGTGAAGTGAACAAAGGCCCTCTCCAAACAATGAATCATTTTACCTTGTAGAACAAAAAGGATATCATTGAAAAAGACGGATATGCCTTCGGACAGATTGCATAGAAAACGTTATAAAATGCAAGGACAGGAAAATATGTTTGGATGAGAGACGTTTGTCATAGGCAGTGTGTATATGGGGTTGGTGAAGTAAAGTAAAGTCTACGTGCTAAAAAGTTTAACATGTTGCTGTCTGAATTTGAACTGAGATGATATGGACTTTTAAAGATGGCGGTCTGATATTATATATATATATATATATATATATATATATATATATATATATATATATATATATATATATATAGTGAATAGTCCATATTAAATCCAACAGAATATATGTTCATCATTTGTTTTTTCAAGCGCTCTCTCATCACATCACAAATGCACTTCCCTGTTGATGATACGAATGTGTTTGAAAGCATAAAGGATAAACATAACTGATATCCTGTTGTAGATAGATAGATAGATAGATAAATAGATAGATAGATAGATAGGTTGACAGGGAGCTATCTATCTATCTATCTATCTATATATCTATCTATCTATCTAGTCTATATTATTGTCACTCCTAGTACATGATTTTGTCTCATTTTTTTCATTTTTTTTTTTTTCATGGCAGTAAATTGTAGTGATAATCTTAGTTGAAATTTCGTACGTGCATAGGTCCTATTTTAAGGTATTAAAGAATGTCAAATTACATAGAACCTATAAATAAATGCTCACATATGTATTGACAGTTACTAGTAATAAAATTAGTGTTAAATATGTTTACCAGATTTGGATTTCTTCCTATTGGACATGTCGGTCATGTGGTATCTTAAAAGACTTAAGTTAATTCTCATTGGGCGGGTTAAATCATTTGAGCTCTTCTTTGATGTTGAAAATTTGCGATTTGTCACATAGGTAGTAATAACTATTTCTTTTTGCTAGTACATAAGGACTTATAGCTGGACAATTTCAGTCATTCTTATTTCTTGTGTTCTTGTTGTAACACTAAGTCTGCATACGTGTTTTATGTTGTATTTAGATATTATTTGAAAGGATAAATTATTGTATGATTATTCAGTGGCAACAGAAGTACCCATTGGACTAAATTATTATGTTTAAAATATTGTGAAATATTGTGAAATATTCAAAGGAGTTCTGGACAATACCTTTTTGACAACGTCTCGATTCTTGGCGACCCATTCAGTACATTTCCGGATCTAAAATTTATACTGAACATTTAATTCTTATGGACTTTATCAGAACTTTTTCATGAATATTTTAGAGTTCGTTCATAATGCTGTGAGTTTCTCTATTTTTTTTAATATTTTATTTGTTTCATTTTCATAATATTGATATAGAGTTTAAACAAAACTTGTTGATGTTGCTTCTTTATGTTACTTAGTATATATATATATATATATATATATATATATATATATATATATATATATATATATATATATATATATATATATATATATATATCACATACATTAACAAATAACATGCATTTAAAGTGTTGGTATAAAGCAATTTGATATACCAATACTATTGGTATATCAAATTGTGATCCGCCCATGGCGCAATAATACGCATATATAAACATTCTCGCGAGCGTCTGCAGTTGATTTTAGATCAATGATCAATTTCCACACATTAGTCAATAGTGACGTATGAAAAATAATGATGAAAAGTATTAATAATCCCCGTTTTCTAAATTAATTTAATATGGTACACATTTTCATCACAATCCTTTCTGCTTTCTGTTCTCCCCTCCCCTCTCAAGCATAACGGACAAATTGCGCAGAAATGTGGAATGAGAGAGAAAAGGAATTTGGGCTGGATTAAAACCTTGAAATAGAAATTACACCAAGTAACCTACAAGAATATGGTTCGTCGTAACGATACGTGTGCACTTTCCTTGGGATTTATCAACAGTGTTTATCAATGGTACAATGTTGCAAACCAGCAAATTCCTCGGTTACGTGGTACACATACTGTGATATATTTAATGTTATGTTTTTTTTTTGTTTTTTCTTAAACATACCATAATGTTCTAAAAAATCGATTATTATTATTTAAATAGGAAAATGTCCAAAGGTCTCTCTCTCTCTCTCCCTCTTGATTGATTGATTGATTGATTGATTGACCATCGTAGCAGGATACGGGCTACAATCTATGAAATGGCGAACGTAGAGGATTTTCCGACAATATCTCTGGACTTATGAATGATGGTAAAAGTTAAGTCAAACCGACCAAAGGATGAGAGACAGACAGACAGACAGAGACAGAGTTTTAAAGTCAAACCGACGAGAGAGAGAGAGAGAGAGAGTTTGTGGGTCGGTTGTACTGTTGCTAAAGCAGAATAATGGCTTAGATCAACTGTAAATATATTAAAATATTTTAATTACCTCTTGTTGGTTCGTCAGTTGGCTTAGTTTCTATTCCACATTAATTTCCATGCGCCTGAAGGTGAATGGCATTGCGTTCATTTGAATGGTGTAGCTATCCAACTGTTGCTACTGCTCTACTTTTATTATTAAAACCATCTTTCATGTTTAAATCATAAGTGTGTATTATATTGATTTAATCAATGTGGAGAAAAATAAAAACCAAGAAAAGAAAACAATCAACTTATCAATATGCAGAGGTGATTGTAAATAGCCACTACGGCAGAGAACTACATTTTGTAGTGGACACACTCGGGGATGTGAGGAGTTCATTCACTAGGTCAATACACGGCTGCCTGTAGTAAATCTGAACTCCGTTCAAAAGGCAAATATATGTATTTGTATGTGATATAAATAAAATATATGTACAGTATGTACGCTGTATCAATGATATACCACTCGTTGTATAAATTTTTCATTAAAAGGAAACTCAGCAAGCTTCGTTTCCTTTTAATGAAAAATTTATACATCTTGTGGTATATCATTGATACAGCATACATACTATACATATATCCTATCTATCTATCTATCTATCTATCTATATATATATATATATATATATATATATATATATATATATATATATATATATATAAACTCTATTTCTAAGAGAAAATGAATCATCCAAATGTCATTTTCAATTTCATTTCCTTTATGTAATTAATACAATTGTTATATTTTACATACGGGAGCTCGTTTTTTTCTATTTTATATCTTTGCTCAGATCTCTGTTATTCCATCCATTAATTTCATCTTTTATTTTATTGTTTACTCGATCCGGCAATAACACCGTGGTCGATCATCTCCTAAGAAACGGTAACCAAAGCACCATAAGGAGTGGAGGATTACACATCTTAGCACCTTCACTTCAATCCAATGTAATCAGATGAAAGAGATATGTTCTCTGCTCAATCCGAGCAAACTTTGGTTGGCAAATGCTTGCGTTTGCATCAAAAGAAAAGAAAAATGTTACCAACGAAAGAAATGAACACCAAAAGAATAGTTTTACATGTGGAATATGAGTAAATGTAACTGTTTTTGAAAAATGTAAAGAAAGTTTAGCGAGTCAAGAAAGAAATTACACCTTTATTTCTTTACGAGAATGAAATGAATATTTAGAATTTATAACTGTAATGGTCATTCTCATGTAAACAAAATCTACTAATTAAAAGATGTGTATACTTAACAATTGTTAAAATATAAAACATTCGTTTCTTCGCTTTTGTTAACATCTTGCGCAGTAAAATAGGTATTGTTATTATTGTTGTTGTTGCTGTTGTTGTTGTTATTGTTCTTGTTGTTATTGTTCGAGATCTTGATATTTCTGTCTATTTTGTTTTCTTTCCTTTCTTAACTTTCTGGAGGCATGTTCGCTTTAAACCCTCTTGAATGCCTGAATAATGTAGTAAATCAGTAATCTAGTAAAAGTGTACATGTTTCATCAACGAGTAACAGACAGTTCCAAAAACCGTCCATATCACTAACATCTCACCTGTGTCCGCGTTGGTTCAAGTTTCGTCTAGGCCATCAAGGATAGGTGAGTAAGCCTGCCTGTTGTTACCTCGGGGTTTTCCCGGTTCTCCACCAAATATACTGGCCTCTGTGTATAGTCATTATCATGTGATGAAAAATGGCGTTAAACCCACAGTACTGAACTAAAAGCAAAAGTTGTTATATACAGAACAGTTTCATTAGTGGAAAACTTAATGCGACTTCAAAGAAATCGATTTTCGGACGATCCTCGCGTGTCCTGTTCTCTGAGGCACAGTTTGTGTCAAGGGTTTTAATCTAATCAGATCTTTACGGTAACAAAATATATTATCTGTATTTGTATCCGCAGCTGGCGGAGCAATTATAATGTCAGAAAATCCACAGAAAGGTGTCCGATTCACAGGATCGGATTACCACTCGCAGTGACTACTCCAGATGATGAAGTTCTCACACCGATAAGAACGCCAATCCTCCAACCATCCAATAGCTACCTTACTACACAATTATGATACGAGAAAATTAACAGCAAATTTTCACCTTATTTTCTTTATAGAATTTCTAAATACGCTTATTTTGTGTGTTGCAATGCCAACCTTCACATTTCAGTTCAAACTTTGTTCGCTATTTCTAAGCTGCATCACCACTTGTCGAAAGCAAAATTCAAAGTTAAAAAGCGTGACTTCTGTATCTTCATGTCCTCTTCATCCATCCTAGTGGCTTCAAAGCAATTTTCAGAACTCAGCATTATAAAATTGCGTTTATTTTTCCCTTAAAATTTTTCTACAGATTACAGCAACAAACAATCCATACATAATCACATTACCATATGATTTATGCCGCATGTCTAGAATAAAGACGACTGACCTAAATTTGTTCTTGAAAATAGAATGGAAGAATATAATATTATTGGAATATTGTCATTCTCTTTGACTTCAGATCTAAATTGACGGTAAGAAGTTGCAGAAAGAAAAGACGTATTTCGTATCCCTCCTTTTATGTACGGAAACAACATCTGATTACCGTTTTGCAAGCATAAACCAGTTATCGATACGGGACGTTGCTCAATCATATAATTCAACAATGGATCAGCGCAAATAAATCTTTGACTGCTACTAAGCAATATTTCACAGTCTGTTGTATACATATTAAACTTTCTCGTGAATTTGCTTGCTACGGAATGTCAATCTAAGACAAATAATTCATAGTACCAGCGTCTCTTGAAATAAGTCCGGCATATTGCTAGTTTTGTTTCATTTAATTAAACTATATAAATATCGAATAATCTCATAGTTTTCAAAGTTTTTGAACTTTCGGTGGAAAATATTTTAAAAAGTAGATCTTTATGTTGAACTTGAATTCAATATGCTTTTATCATTTAGGAAAACCGATTTATGTGCTAACTAACCGTTTTTGTATTTATGTGTAAGACTATACGATGAGCACTGTTTGCATCCTCTTTCAATTTGTCCTGAAGTACAACACAGTGTACACCGAAACACAATGATACGCTTAAGTTACTCTCCTCACTGACGGTCTGTTAATACTTTAAAAGGAGACAAAATTTCACTATTCCGCAGAGTCCATTATTATAAACGACATTCATGCTCCAGTAAAAACCTGATATTTGGCAAGAAAGATTTACTGTAGAAATGGACGCCGAACAGCAAATTTTGTACGATCATCATTCACAGTCTAGGTTTTTAAAACATTCTAATCTAATACTGAGATTCGTTACAAAGTTTTCATTACAGTGTCTCAAGGCGTATTATTTTTACTTCCTTTAATATCATGCTAATCTAGTGACGTTTTAGACACAGATGCATTTTAGTATGCATGTGTCTATAAATATGTTTTTAAAAGTTACTTCAGCAGATGGATATAGAGGCAAAGAGAACTAAATGTACTTATAACTTAAGACGCAAAATCTCTTACTCATCAAAGCACATGGGCATTGTTTTCAGTAATGTGTGGTTGGGTGTGGTCTTTTTCTACACGCAGAGGGGAAACCAATTTTACTTATGCCGAAGGAGACATCATCGCTAAGTGCGCTGCGTCTATAATGTCTGTTATTTATTATATCATTAAGTATTCATAAAGTCGTGTATTGTATAGCCATCTAATATAGTCACGTGGCCAAAACCGCTTACAGTCAGATGATCCTAGCCTTTGCTACTTTCGAAGGCATTACAGTTTAGTTGCATTCGAATATGTGAGCATAAGACCGTGTTTAAGCTGCTACTGATGAGGCCTGAATCTTTAAAAACCATTTATCAAATACCCTATCGTTATCGCAATGGTGGAGTCATTTTGGAAAACAAGATGGCATGGAAGCAACATGTCCATAACAAGATACACGCAATTCTGAATTTTTATCAAAATAAAATGTGATTCTAGAAGCACAATATATTTGTGAGTGGCACGAGAAAGCCTAACAAATAATATACTTTACACCCACAAATCATTTCGTTTTTTTTTTAAAACCTACTTAAGATTCATTACAAAAAATTCAATCTGTATTCATCAATTTGAAAATATAACAACTTTTCTTAGATAAACCGTTTTTAGATAACGAAAATTGCAATAGTTCAAAACATTTGGTTCACTCCCCTTTTGGACACGAATATAGGCGTTTCCTGTATGTGGGAGTGGATATGTTTGGGTGAGTTTTTTGTAATGGTTGGCATGAACAAATGACTATGGAGATAATAAGCATTTCCAACCGAAGCAAATTTATATGCCGTACAAGATGATAATATACGAAGCAAATATTGCAGCTTGATGGTGAAATGTATTAAAATTCATATGTCAGTGAAATAACATAAGGAGTGAAACTCGTCCTTGCTAAGTATGTATGTATGTATGTATGTATGTATAAAATACACAATTTGAGAGCATTTTTTTGTTGTTTTTTTTGGGTTTAACGCCATCTTTCAGCACACAATAGACTATACATGGTGGCCAGTATACCTGGTGGAGGAAGAACCTGGGAAAACACAGGTAACAACCACTGACCCACAGCTACTCGATAAGCTTTTCACATACCCACATTGGCTGAAGCCAAGACTCAGACTCACACGGACAGAGGTGAGATGGCAGTAATTGGTAAAATCGAGCGCTTTAGACCACTCGGTCACCCAGGGACCCCAGAGCGATTTTGTAATTATATGAATAAATATCATATATTCGTACATTCGAATAAATCTTGCTTTGATTTTGAATGAAAAGGAGACGTTTCTAATCGATGCAAATTTTAATAAGACCTTCTAGTCTCATGCTTTTTACTTTGTTTTGTTACGTTCGTGTTCTGTGATGAAATTTGATTTTACAAATTCTATTTATGGCACGAAGACGATGAATTTATGCACTTCTAGTGATGGAAAATATTCTAATACCTATATAAATGTAGCCACATTTAATTGCTGGCGCAGGTAAACTAAGGAATTGATAGAATACAAGTTTATTTGTCTATAGAATTGTGTACGGACCTCGTTACCAAAGATAGGAAAGAGTAGGGAGGATTTATTTTATGACTAATTCTTTCGAAAGTGTTGTTACATTTTCTTCAATGCTCAGGATAAAATCTGATTAAAAGGTAAATTTCCTCTATGGGCTTATAGTGGAATCTCTTTATACCAAACTTAACTCCAAAATGCCAGGTCAAATTCTGTTTAAGCTAAGTTACAAGTAATTTCTGTCATTATTACTTTGGGACTGAGCGACTAATGCACTAGCAGATCTGGGTATGTGCAGTTTGTTTGGAGTAATCAGTAGAACAAACAGCATAGACCCTGACCTGAAGGCGAATTACGCTACAGCAGACCAGGAGCTTTGTTGTTTGCGGTTTGACTCGACTTATATACGGTAATCATCACGCTAGCGCATCGAGTTTGGCTTCAGAACACAGGCTTGTGAGCGGTATTAAACAGGAGGCTAGTTTGGCCAGTAATTTCCGTCAGCATTTCTAACATGTCCACAAAGTGCAGCAATGGCATGCGTGAACTTTGCACACATCAAGATTCACTCTTGTATGAAACTAATGATTACGTGTTAAACAACTAACAGGGAATTTCATGTCCAACATATTTGGTACAGGCCTATCGATAACAACTATTACACATTTCCGCTTTTTTATCATTATACAACCAAAAACGATATGTTCCTAATACAAAAGAACTAACAGGAAACCAGTTATGGCTGTTTCTACTCAGTCAAGACAGTGACTCCAAAGAAAAATTAATAAAAACAAGTATCAAGTAGTACTTTTAGCTCCTGCTGGTACCCTAAAGTTTATACTGTACTCAAAACGTAATACTCAAGAATCAACAAAAAGAAGCACAGTACGTACGATCATGCTGATGGTAACAATGCACATAATTTTTAAAATTCAAAAGATAAGAAAGAGCACTAATGTATGCCGGTCATGCTGCAATAAAATAACGTTTATCAAGACCAGACAAAGACCACCCTGAAACCATGCACACCTAGTCTCACCATCATCGCCCTTTCGTGACCGTGAACATAAATAGCGCATATATAATCAAGGCTTGCTGAAAATCAGTTTGCTATATGCAAAAGACCTGACAGCTAATAAAAACATATCTAAACACAGACAAATGGTTTATGGTACACTGTGCTCTTGTGAGCAACGTTTTGAAACACAAAGTGTTATGACTGTTCTTGCCAGCAATGTTCTTTATATCAGCAAGAGTTATGTATGTATGTATGTATGTATGTATGTATGTATGTATGTATGCATATATATATGAAATTTATGACAAGAGATGAATAATAATATATACAATGAGCTGCTAATTGCAGCCTTTTAGCATAGCATTATTTGACTGCCAACATTCTACTTCGGCAGAATACCATCTCGACGTATTCTTGATATTGTTTTGTGATAAAATTAGTATTTAGTTTTTCTTTTTATCTTAAATAAAATAAGAAAAAATCTGGTTTTTTGGAAATTTTGCATTTATGTCCTAGTGTTCGTGAATGTATGTGATAAATGTAAGTTTTGTACCATAAGAAAAATAACTGATTTTAGTTTTCTTTGATGTAGAAATGTGTTAGGGTCTTTTTATATACTGACAACAAAAACATCTTTGATGTAGAAATGTGTTAGACATCTTATGTCATCATCTTTTTAAACTCTTTATTTTTATAGATTGAAAGATAACCAATTTAAAAGTTACTAATTTAAAGTTTATAACTGATAGTCCTTAAAAGCTTTCCTTCAAATGGCATTATTATCACAGCCAGGCTTATTTCCTTCAAATGGCATTATTATCACAGCCAGGCTAATATCACATAGAAAGTACACTTTCACAAGAACGATCGTCACGAGCTCGTTGCGGGCAATAGCTTCTTTGAGCTTAGTTATAACAAGGCCTTTAAATTTGATTAAATCTTGGGAGCAACAAAAAAAAAAAGAAACGATAGTATCTTGAGCTTAACCCCAGCCTTGCAGAATAATTATCGAGTAACACAATACACAAACGCAGCTTCAAATTCTAGCAAGTTCAAATAACCACACTTAACCAGATGGCATAATTCTCACACGAATTAAAATGTTCATCTCTCTCTCTCTCTCTCTCTCTCTCTCTCTCTCTCTCTCTCTCTCCGGCCATGTTAGTTTTATAAATAGTCTTGGTGTAGAATAACTGCAATAGAGCTGCTTTGGAAACATGTAAAACATGGTTATTGTTCGGAATTCATATAATGCCTACAAAAAAAGCAAATACGAAATCCAAGTTAAAGCCTTCATACATACATACATACATACATACATACATACATACATGCATGCATACATAGCGGTGGAAAGTGCTATCCTCAGATCATCAACAAATATATTTTTTCTTCGCCATTTGTAAATGGATGAAAATTTTATACCTGCAAATGATTAAACTTTATTACGTAAGAAAGCAGTTCCTGTGCATACTTGGTGACACAAGACTTTCAAAGTTTGAGCAAATATTATATTACTCTGTCTAGTTTGTTCGTCAAATCTGCAAGGATTTCTGGGTCACAATATCGGTAGTGACTGCAACTTAATTCAGTAGCTATACACATAAAGATACGTGTCGGTTTCGGCTGTTTTAACTGAAGTAATTTAATGACATAGACTATTCTTATCAATCAAATGTAGACAGTTCTGTTTGAACACAAATAGACCAATTTGTTAAATTGTATATTCATAAAAATATGATATGTCTGACAATTGAGAATAATAATTAGATACCTTTTTAAGGTTCGGGCGTTCGCTGAAATACTCAGAAAATAATCTGAACCCCAGTGCTTCACCTTCGAGCAGGGGTGTCTGCAGAATTGTTTTCGGGGTTGGGGGTGGACAATCATGCAGTCGTCAGCTATTACGTTTTACGGATGTAGGACAAAACATGTTTAGAGGTGAAATCCGCGTCGGGGGGAGGGGGCTCCACCTTACCCCTATGTGAGGGCGCCCATGCCCTCGAGCTAACATTACTTCACTGTGTACTGAAATGTTTTTTTCATCTTAGCAAATTATGTATGATTACAAGAACGAGACTGATTACATCTCGACAATCTCTATTAAATAGCAAATATTTGTTAGAGTGTTCAGCCCGGTGCCATTTATCAAAACTCTTTGATGTGTGTACCAAAGAAATTGATATTTCTAATGCAGACTTGCATCATTTAAAGTTTGTTACACATGGTTTAGACATCATACATCCAAATTCGTTGAAGCTTGTCAAAGATAAACATCTACTGTTACACCTATTCCGTACGTTGGGTTACTTCTCTTTATATTTTCTTTAATGAATTAAGTTTAAAGTGTAAACATTTATATAGATCGATATTTATATTTATATCGGCAAGAAGTCCTTATGGATGATTCTGTTTAGGCCAGCGGTCTGGACCAGATCTTGATTCAATACCCCTACCTAGCTTAGGACAAAAAAGGCTAGGTGTTATTATTAGAAAGGTTGCTTTGCCACTTGTACGTGCTCTCCGTGGGTATATAAAAAGTTAATTATTGAGATTGCTAGCATTAAGATAAAAAAAATCAGTTCATGCTCTAACGACTGCTAGAAACTTACTCAACTTTGAGAGAAATTGTTTTTGGATAGAATTGATCACTGTATGTGCTTATGGCCTGGGTATCAAATGTAATGGTCACAATAGGTCGCCCTGCTCATAAAAAGTATTACAAATTAGGCGTATTAAAGCGAATTGAAATATGTCGATACTTTTACTTTTACATGATTAACTTTATTAATAGCAATTTAATCAGTTGTGTGTTTGACGAAGCGTTTCCATGGCAACGCCTTTTGATAATTCCTATATTTTCAATAATCCTGTAAGTGGTCAGCAAAACAAAACGAAAGAAACAAACGGTCATTTATTAGAAAGTTTGCATTGATTAAAATGAATTGCTCTTCTATTAAGAAACCATGTCACTGCTCATAGGCATAAGTAAGTAACTTATGTAGCTACTTGTAACATTCAATTTATTCAACTGTTTTTCAGGCAGTTCTCGATTACTCTTTCTGCGGTTCCTTCTTCTTTAATGAAGAAAGGGCAATGATAGACCTTTGACTGAATAACAATTAAAACTTTTCCCTTCTCATCATTATTTTCTTTTTCTTTTAACACCATAAGTTTTCATTGTGTATACTTTTTCAGTAGTTATCAGCGATATGATTATATTTGAAACCTGGTGACACATGGAAAGTTTAATTCTGCATTTCAATTAATTTCTTCCCCTCTTCAGAATTTGATGTATCCAGTTCTAATGAGTGTTCAAAAGCATCAACAATTTTTTTCTAGTAGAAAATTTTCCCTGGTAGATGACATCATCTGAGAATGTCCTAGTTAGCCATCACAAAGAGAAAGTTAGCTGTTTCATTATTTCATTGAGACAAAACGGCATAAAAGGTCGAAAAGCATGCGTGCTTCGAAAACCTGGTTCCAGGTTAGAATAGCAACCTAATCATGGTCAGAGTATGACATCTGTATTATATTCGTGCAGCTAAAATTATACGTAGAGGTTCTCCAGCCTAGTCAGTCTGAAGAACGCTCAGTGCACTGGGAATAAAAGAAGGGCGCGCAAAACAGCTGTGCAAAAATTGATGAAAATTTACAAAGAATACACCGCTATCTATACGGAATAATCTAAAACATCTAACCCTGAAAGAACTTCAGCAGCAGCGGTGGTACCGGTGAAAAGTACCCTTGGGGGCGAGACCACCTGATAACTGCTCCATCTATACAGTAGAATTTTTGGGCAATCAGTCTAGCTATCCAATTGGTAAAAGATTCCAACACCCAACATCCAATTAACATAGCCACTCCCTCAGCGTGCTGCGATCCCTGGAACAAGGAAACTCCTCTAGTCGGGAAAACATGCTTAAAGTCATACTACTCAAACTGAAAAACCTGGAAATACAAAACATCATTATAGAATTTATGTGGGTCCCATCACATATGAACATACCTGAAAACGAAAAGGCCGACCAAGAAGCGAAAGCCAGATTAAACGAACCCACAACCCAACATACCAATTACAGTTCAGGAAAAAAAATAATGACAAATGGCAGAGAGAATGGGATAACAGCCTCAAAGGCCGAAAGCTATACCTAATCCAAAAAAGCGATTGGCAGGAACATCCCCGCACCAGCACTGCCAAATCAACACGATTATAACGTCATCGCCAGACTTAAAAGGGAGAAAACACTTCTTGCAAATAGATTTGGCAAATATCTTCCTGGGGCACAAACAGAGGGCATAAACTGCCCACACTGCCCCACATCAGAAATATTACAACATGTAATTAATGAGTGCCCGAGTTACACTGACCAACAGCGCCTATTCCATGACAAACAAAAAAGCATACAAGGCCCCACTACATATCCAGAAATGATGCTACCAGGGAACAGAAACATCAACTCCACCTATAAATACATCCTGAACTTTATTTCTGCCATTGGAAAAAGAGGAAGAATATAACCCCTAGCTATCAACATCTAAATTAACTTCAGCAATCCACCATGCCCACTTCACCACCCGAGCCACAACAAAACAATTAGTCGGAGAGGTAGTAATATTTTTAGCAACGACAAATATAAAACTGTCGTGAGGGTATGCAAACCATTAACCTAACGTCAGTATAAACAGAAAAAATTCACCACACGTTAATCACCTCCCCAGCTACAAGCTCCCGACAGTCTGAAAGGTAAAAGGACCTTGCTGTATAGCAACGACTTCAACAGTAGCTGGGGAAATTTAGTAACCTAATAAATACATCTCACACACAAATGTACTTTAGGAATAACCCACAACACACTCGCTCCGTAGCTACAATGTTCCAGACAGTCGGAAAGGTCGAAGGAACCAGCAGTATAGCTACGACATAAATTAAACAATGGCTAGGCAAAATCAGTCAACCCAGACGCAAATTTTACACAAGGAAACCACCAAGACGATCCTTACTCCAACTAACAACTAACATTGGTGGATATCTCTTCGCTTAACATCTTGCTCTTCTTCCTCCGTTATCACAGGAGAAAACGAGGGCAGACAAACATCCTAACCTCAGTCAAACTTAGACAATATAAGGTGGTCCAATGCCCAGACCATCAGGTCCCGCAGCACAAGGTGGTAATGCTTGATGCACCTAAAGCAACTAGCAATAGGACCCAAACTAACTGAATTCCAATATTTAATTTAAGTATATAAGGTGGTCATAAACCCAGACCATCAGGGTCCTTCGCACAAGGCGGTAACCCATTTGACTCGAAATATCCCCCCTCAATAACTGAAAGGAAACAAACAACAGCCCTTCAAAAGACTAGGCACTGTAAGGTGGCTAAAATCCCAAACCATCAGGCCCGGTCGCACAAGGTGACAATGATTATAACATTCGAACTAGTAAAATTCTTATTTAGTTATTAATGGCACAGAGTTTTTACCTTCAAAACAGATTCAAATATTAGGAGCAAAATGACAAAATTATAAAACTCAGAACTTGGATGAGGGACGACACATCCGTAGAAAGATGGGCAATCGGCTGATGACGTCTGTGGAAAGCAATTTCACCAACTTTATATCTACACGTTTTAAAGTATCTTCGTTACCTTAACTCGATGATGAAGAGGCATTTTATGAGACAAACAGTCTGATTAAAATCAGATCTCAGCTGTCCTACGTGAAGATTTGACGACGACCGTTTAGGGGTCATGTGCTGGTGACCTTTGAATGAGCCAACGGAAATGCAGCTTTCTAAACTCTGGAAGTGAATCAAATTGTACAGTACATATTCATGCTTTCATCCACACTGCTCAGTCTCCAAACGCGAAAATATAAGACTTCATCTGATTGGCTGATAAAATTAGCGATTATGGTAATAACATGGGTTACCAGAACATGACTCCTAAGCGGTCGCTGTCAGATCTTTATTTATCAAGTGGAGATCTGATTTTAATGATATTGGAGACAGCAAATACCGATCTTTCAAAAAGTTAAACTTCTTTGACTATGACATATTACGATCATGCATTAAACTGTTCACAGCATACATCAAAACAGAATGGCTCTATTTTAGACATTAATGATAGGCCCTGTTGGAGTAACAGCGATCTGGCTCATGTCGACAAGAGACGAAATTTTACCCTATATGGCAGCTATTCCAAGTCTTTCTTTGCTTGGTGACATGTGTGCTGATCGAACTATAGACTTACGTGTGCTGTTTGAACGAAAGGCTTATGTGTGTTTTACTTGAACCATTGGCTTACATATGTGCAGTTTGAACTCGTGCTTACACGTGTGCTGTTTGAATGATAGACTTACATGTGTTCTGTTCAAGCTATAGGTTTGCACGTGTGTTGCATGAACTACAGGCTTACATTTATGTTACTTGAACTATAAGCTTTAATGTGTGCTGTTTGAACTATAGACTTACACGTGTTCTGTTGAACTATAGACTTACATGTGTGCTATTTAAAACTATAGGCTTATATGTCCGCTGTTTCAACTATAGACTTACACGTGTGCTGCTTGAACTATAGATTTACAAGCGTGCTGTGGAACTTTATAGTTTCACGTGTCTTCAACTATAAGCTTAAATGTCTGATATTTGAACTATTTGCTTACATTTGTGGTGTTTTGAACTATAGGCTTATATGTGTGCTGTTTTGAAGTACATGCTTCTATGTGTACTATTTGAACTATAGGCTTACTTATGGCAAGAAAGTTACAATCCAAGGCTATAAGTTTCACGTTCCACTTATAATATGGCAGCAGTTGAAGGATGATCAAATGAGACCTCTGTTTTCGAAATAAAAAGTAAGAAAGTTTACTCGTGTTTTTCATTTTAAAAATTGTAGTTGAGATTAATGTTATCGGTGTTTTCATGGTTGATCCCATGTACTGACAGGTGGAACTGCTTTGCATAGTACTGTTCAAGCAATGATGAAGTTTGTATGGGATGATTGATACTTTTCTATGACAGAGCGGCTAATCTTTATTTGGTATGATCACAAAGATCCCAATTTTTATGGACCTTTATTGAATGTCAAAAGTTGTAATGCTGAAAGCAGAAATAGAATGAAATATCTTGATCTTTGTATTATCTATTTCCTGTGCAAATCATACTTCATTTATTTTGACAAATGTAGACATACTGAATTTTTTATCTTATGGTGCAAAATGCCAATTAGATGTACAACAGGGTAAAATCACTTAGTGTATTTTGTAAACAAGTTCTTTTACAAGTTATATTTATGTGCTAGCATATTGTTAAAATCGATATCGTCTGTAGTAAGTCACTCTTTCGGTAACTTCGTTCTATTACTATAGACAGATCCCTAATATGAGTTTGGAAGACCTACATTTCTTTACAGTACGCCGCGAATATTTCAAACCAGTATGCCGTTTCTTTTTTCTGAAAGCAAAAAACTTTCGTCATTTCCTATTGTCTTCACACTTTGGTGAAACGATATCTTATGCCATCTCTGATCGTGTTTCATTTATTTTCATCAAGCGTTTTGTCATGTACACATGCCCCTATCCGAGGAGACGGAGATATAGACTGGTTATCCAATTAGGCAAAAATCTTGTCACATTATCGTACCAACCTAAGAAAATGGGTACATCGTTACCATTAAATATGACTGAGGTCTATTGCCTACTGAACAGATTTATCCATCTTTCAAAACTGAATTATAAATACTTCCTATTGACTTCATTACAATGTGGATAAAACATTTTAATAATATAAAATGGTGAGCGGGATAAATTATATATAAACTTTTCCTGAAAGTCGTATACATCTTTTTTAAAGTCCACATAACTAGCGTTTAATGACCTATTTTTTCCCAGGGTGTAGACTGGGGTTTCATTGTACTGAAATTAAATTTGAATCGATGATTAAAATTCCATTGTAAACCCTATATTTTGAATGATTCGAGTATTAAAAGGCTGAATTGTATTACTGACTGGCTGGAGATTACTTTTAAATGAGGAGTGGTAACAACAAGCATAAAAATCTGCCGTCATCGAACTCAAGGTCTTGCACGACAAAACAAGGAGAACATAAATGAAACAGAGTATTAACCACGTGGTAAAAGTGCTCTCAGTGTGCATGAGGTATGGCCATATTTATAAACTAGTCGGAGGGCGTAGCGTGTATTTCTCATGATCTTATCACAAATTACAAGATAAATGTTATGAACTCCAAACGCTGCTTTTAGCAGTATAATTATCACCTTGGTGTTTGTTACATTTTTTGCGAGTTTCTTCATAATAATCCTAGAGAAAGAAAGCTTAGAAAACGTGTCATAAGAACAAGTGTCGGGGGGGGGGGGGGGCATCTACAAAAAAT
>JAECUM010030487.1:0-43606 GCA_016617855.1 Megalonaias nervosa | reverse complement strand
ACCAAACTAAATCAATCAACTAATCAACTGTGACTCCAGTAATTTTTGTAGACCTTTGAATATTGTCACTTATGCCTTTCTGACCATTACCTAAAAGTCATCATCAGTTAGTACAAATGGATTTTTCGTGGTGAGCATATGGAGAAGTCTTGAGCAATCCTGCATCACACGCTGCCAAAAAGTTTACATTTTAGCTCACTTCAAGTTTCTCTAACAATGTCCATTGTTCCAACCAGAACTGTTATAACTTATTCAAGCTATATTCACCGATATCTGGAGGTGTGCATCTGTAATAAATATTTGTAACAAAGTATGAGAATGCATCAGTGTTTTTCAGCATGATGCATTTGAACTGAGCAACAACCAGAATCAACAAACCAAGAAATGAGATTATTCACATCTCTCAGGCAGAAGTACAGTGTATAATCATAATCTGCCAAAAGATTTTTCAATCTTTAAATTTGCCAAATTTTTTTCCAACCATACTGATTCAGTGGACATAATCACCAGAATGGACAGAAACAGACCAGAACAGATATAACCAGAAGGTTAAAATCGATTTGAGTAGCTAAATTCACGTGGTTTAGTTAACTGTACATCCTTTATTGTCTTCCCTTTGATGTAATTTCTTACTGAAGCTGAGAAAATAATGTTGCACACATCAAAAAGAGGCACACTTCTACTCATTATTGTTGTTATTATACTTCTCCATTCCAGCCTGTTCTTATGATCTTGTCCCCTCCACATACTGTTTGTCATGTTTATGATATGTATCTAAATTTGTCACTTACTTTTCCTACTACTATACTAATTGTTTGTGAATATGCATATCAGTGTGAAATGCAACGGGGAGACTAAATCCAAGATAGAAAACCTCTACATTTCTGGATGTATTCTGCTTGGATTCCATGTTTCTGCACAAAACTCAAGAGTTCAAGACTCGCTGTACTAATTCAGTTCCCATTGTAAACCTGTGCAAACACCATGATATTAAAATTCAATAACTTAAAATTTCGAAGTGCTCATGATCAAATTTGTATCAGTATAGACACATCTATGACGACAGCTTTTGTGAAAAGAAAACCATAACAGCTGCACCATTTTCTGGATCTACACAAATTTGAAATGTGTGCTTTCAATACTACACCAGAGAGTCAGGTGCTGATTTCAATAATGAGTCTTCCAAACTCAGGTCTGTAAAGGGACGGAAATTATGTTAATAAAACAATGTCCCTGACATTTTTCAGTTATAAGTAGGACAAGCTCTCAAAAGATTCTTTTAACTAAAATCTTACTTTTATTATCAACCAATCAGGGACAGTTAAACCATGTATACTCTATTTTATCTTCACTGATTTATAGTATGGTTCTCGTTCTTTCATATCTGTAGTAATGTGAGTCCTTCAACAAAGTTTCAATGGTTGTATGCCTTTTTCGACCATGCTGACTGGACACACTGTAAGATAATGTTCAAGTAACAGAAATACCATGGGATAACCAGACCAATAAAATCAAATAAAATGGTCAAGTTAACAGAAATACCATGGGATAACCAGACCAATAAAATCAAATAAAATGGTCAAGTTATCTCCCCTGCAGGGATGCTGCGAAGATTTCAGTATTTAATCTAAGTTTTGTATGTGTGTGATCTCCAATGAGGAAGTAGTGGCAGGAGGAATTACCATTGTTAAATATCTCCCTAACACTTAAATATCTGTCACTCCTTCTTACTGTTCCACTCTGTTAAGGCTCTACTGAAATCAAAATACTCAAAGAGATATCATCTCTAGTTTTATAGTGATTATTACTGTGATGTCATTGGGCATGGTCACGTGGTTGTGGTGGGGGTCTTGGTTGGGATGGCAGAAAGACCATAAGCTTACTCCATATTTGACAGCTAATTACGATGTTGTCAAAAGAACTAAACTTTTTCTAAAAATTCAGTTGGACTCAGATTATATACTTGTTTCATAGTCAATGAACAGGTTCTGAAATTGATGTGTTTATTTTGGAGCCATGTTCTTCCATCACATTCAAGATCTGAATATACCAAAGGTGAAATTAGAACAGTTGCATCCTAAATTACTATCATGGCAACTTTAAATGTTATTTAATGTGAGACTTTAATGCCAGAACTCATAGCTTCAGTGGTTTTTGGGTTAAAAAATGAATTTCTTCTCAAACAACTCAATTTGGTGCAGCTTACATTATTTTTTAATGATACTGAGAATTCTTGATGTGTAAAAATTGCACAAGAAACAAACAACATCAGATCAGGAAATTAATACCGCTTTGGAAAACCTTATAGGAATAGGCAGAAATAATGATAGTATTATTTAAATGGAATATGTGGTTACAATACGAGTGCTGGTTCTATAACTTTGCAAAATACATCTTCTACAACTATTCTGTTGTTTCTAACAACACTCTGTAATGTGGTAATAATTTTTGCACACATGAAGTTGACCCACTTTTTACTTTAGTCCCTTGCTAATTAATAGTTTTAGATTTTTCAACAAAACTAAGCACATTTTACCTTTTGACAATAATACAGGATCACAAATATTTAGATTGTGAGAAAATAGAAGTTACAATTTTATTAAAAGTATTGATACCAGTAAAACTAAAGGAGATGGTAAAAAAGAATCAAGATGAACAGATTAGTAGTGTAGTAAAGAATCCATATATCAGAATGACATCAAGTATTTTTCATCAGTTTCATCATTAGTGAATTACACTGCTTCAAAATGTTGTGTACAAGATAATAGCAATCCAATTTATAATACAAATACCAAATGATGGCTTGGAACTAAGTGCCAAAAGGTCTGCAGAAAATATTAACATCCTCAAAATATACCTAGGAATAACCAAACACAAACAGGACAAATTTTATCCATCTTGCTTTGAGTTTACACATTTCAGTCAGTTTCTTATGTTTAATGTCATTCAGTTTTTGCACATAGAGAGCATGTACTTCAGTTGGTAATACCTCTGCATGATATGAAAGTTAGTCTCGTTATTCTTTGTTGCCACAGTGGTTCTGCCAACTAGAGATCTACACACACTTTATTATGTTGTATGGGGATTCTCTGATGTTCCCTATGAGCATTAATCTGTTGATTGTTTCTGAATTTAATATGATTCTCCTTCTCTGTGTACGAATATTATACTGTGCTGAGAACTCCCTTTAATTGCCTACTGTATGAAACGCATATGCATTACTAGCTTGAACAAGTTACTGTTCTTTATGGTTGTGCAATTTTTAACATCTCACAGGTATGGCCCCATGGGTATTCTCTCTTTGATACCTCTGTTCCAAAAAGAAAAGTTTTCACTAACATGAACTCTGCCAAAGATTCACTTCCCTGAATCAGTGCTTTGCTGCCTCTTATGCCAGATTTTTTTTTCCTTCCATAATGCTGTATTAGGGTTTTAAGTCCAACATTCCCATAGTCTGCTTGTTCAGACATGGGTATCTTGAATAAATATAACCGGCATCCTGTCCATCCAACAGTGCAACACATACATTGGACTCGCACTCAACATCAATTTTGGGCTCAAAATCACACACTGGTATTTCCAGCGACATTTTCCCAATGTCCAACAGACTGATATACATGAAATTCATTGTCATCATAGCTATCACCAGCTAGTATTTGCCGACTGAAAACGTTGTCTGACGACAAACCCTGTCGTGATTGAGCCACTTTGGTTTCCTGTGTGGCCCTACATGAATTTGTAAAACTTCAATCATGAAAGTAAGGCTAAAACTCCATAAAATGCATGTTCCAGGGCCGAATGAACCAATCAAATTTAGTTTAACAGCCATTCATGTCGAACCGAAGTATCCAGCTATTTTAGCGTTTGCGTTCCTGAATCTGGATTAACATCAAACGCTGCGATGCTGGTACTGGCAGCGCGAATTACGTCGCGAAATGCACTTTTAAAGTTAAAAGTTGGATAAAAATTGCATACTGCGCAAAGCACGTTTTATATCCGCGACGTTGACGTAATTTGCGGAACGCGTATCACTGTTTTAAAAGTACGCGGATTCGTACAAATTAGGTGCACTCGCGTGTACTGGCATCATTTTCTGACCCAATGTTTTATTCACGTTAGACCGCTAGGAGGGGGTTAGATGCTATTTTAAATATATATTCGTTTTGTTTCTGACAACCCCACCAGAGATTTCTCATTTTGTTAGCACAACCCACAACAGAAGTGATTTTCCTAATCAACCTTCCACTGTCAGAATCAAAACAGTTTGAAACACAACCTTCTACATAAGTTGTTTTGAAGTGTCGCAAAATTTACACATTCTAATCACAATGCGCGTTAGTTCATCTGCCCATCCGCTGGTATCAAAACCACTGTTTTGCACAAGTCGTTGGATCACAAAACCCTCGTAACTACATATACCGAGAAACAGAAAGAGACATCCTTGTCAGGTACACTATTGTGTGCGTGCTGGGTAAACCCCATTTTCCTATTATAGTAAATTTTTTATTTCGTCATCTAACGTCAGCAGTCTGTATTGTCGGACTCATTGTTCTATTTCACTCTGCGTTTTGAATACACCAGTTCCATTTTGAAACAACCTTTCATCAACGACAAAGAGAAATACTGTCCAAGAAGGAAGGACTTTCGATTCAAGAAATTGGACAAGGCCATCAATAACCGAATCTAATATTTCAGATTCTCAAGGAAGCACAGGTCACTCGTATACATAAGAAAATTACTCATTGTCTGAATAAAATGTCACATATGTATGTATTCTTTCTTTCATGAAAAAATATACGAAACGGAATTTGTGTCTCGACTGAGTGAGCATTTTGAATTATATTTCCATCCATATTTATCTGCTATTTTGACGTGGATATGACGTCATGCTACTTTACATCGTCTCCGTGAGGATAAACCATGTACGCAGCGTCAACCCTGATAGATGTATCCAAGGAGTTTGATTGCCTTCTTCAAGAGCTCTAAATTCAAACGATGGTAACTGCTTTGAGTTCCCCATGGATCTGTTCTGAGCATGTTATTGGTCAATGTATCGTAATATCTCCATTCTGTATATGTGGTTTGTGTGTGTGTGTGTGTGTGTGTGTGTGTGTGTGTGTTCCTGTGGTACGTATCACGGTACTATTTTTACTGTACCGGTGGCCAATAGTTTCCGTCAGTAAGTGAATGTACGTTAACTCATACGGAATCTTGTTATGACCTTAATGCTTTTAACGGCGTGTTTTAATTATTCACGACAAAATAGTTTCTAAAAATTAAATTGTGCAAAAAAAAAAACCCGTTGTATTTGTCACAAATTAATGATGAATATTACAAATATAATTATTTTTATGATCCTTTAATCACATGTTTGACAAGTGTCAGGTATGCCAAAGCGGTGTCCAAATGGAATGTTGTGAAATATATTCGGACCCAATCGAACTTTCGGAAATATTTCCTATTTTAAAAAAGACAAAGCAAATGTCATGTTTAAGTTATTTACTAGCGTATGTGAATATGTTAAATATATATATTACTTCGTAGAACTCCTAACCATCCTAGGATTTTCAGGAGGGTACTTGTTTTCTGTCTGAACTTGACTAGATTTCTTAAGTCTATTAAATAGTTTCTCGTTTGTTGAGTGTGTCTTATGTTTACTCTCTCTCTCTCTCTCTCTCTCTCTCTCTCTCTCTCTCTCTCTCTCTCTCTGATAGATAGCTTGCCCTGTTGTTGGCATCCCATTGAAAGTTTCTCTGAATGTTTATATCAATAGTGTGGTTAGAAAACTTTAGGCTTTATTATAAACACTTTGCATTTTTATCAATGGGCTCTCTAATGTCAGCTTGATGTCTTTTACGGGTTCATCTATAGTCTAATCTTAATCATCCCACTTTAGTTAAGTTTTTAGATTACAACTTGCACAACAGTTAACATAAAACATTGCAAACTCGTCTGCTATAAGGTACTGGCCATTTAATTTTTCGGGGGAGGAGACTGTGATTTTCTTTTTAGCTGAAATATTTTCTTGACAATTATTTCAAGTTAATTAAAAATTCTTTTCAAAATAATATCATGGATATAATATGGTGATATTTTGCTATAAATCAGAGCAAGATATTTTTTCCTTTACTGACATACGGAAATGAAACAAAAAAGTGTTTGGCCCTTGACCCAGAGCATTAAATTGTTGGTCACTAATATAATTGCGGTATACTATGGTAAGTATTGCGGTACTTTCGGAAAAAACGCGCGATATCGCGTACAAAATTTTCGTGGTACCCAGCTCGAATAAGCAGACGATGATATCTTGTGTCCACAAATGTATCCTATCTTGCCCGCGAATTTCTCATCTGGATAATCACTAAAGAAATAATCTTTATGCTTACCAATATATATGGTGGGGTCCATTAATTATAAATATTGCAAGGAAAGCCATTCAAAAATCAAGGAGGTTATTTGATATAAACGTCGATAAAGGATGTATCAACGTACGTGGGTTTTGAAACAAAAAAGGCAGATAGAAAGAATAACAAACACAGGAGCTGCCTCATTTCAAACTGTTTTGAATAAAAGGAACTGGTCCCTAACGACTGCTGAAAAAACAGGACTAATTAAAAATCACTTTAGTTTGGATTGACCATTGTATGATTCCACATTTCCTAATTCTTTATAAAAACTTAGTTTGGATTGACCATTGTATGTTTCACCTTTCCTACTTCTTTATAAAACTTAGGGACGCATATTCAAGGCGCGTGCCAAGTCGCATGGCAAATTTGTATGATGCGCTGCGCGCTTAAATCCATATTACTGAACCTATATTTGTTAAATGAATAAGCAAAAAGTAAACCTTTTATACAAGTATTTTTAGATGATTAAGTTGACCATTGTAAATAATGTTGACCATGAAAATATATATTTGTTTACACAAATTACGTATTTGATAAGTGCTAACATTGCTAATTCTCCCTCTGTGTGTGTGTGTGTGTGTGTGTGTATATATATATATATATATATATATATATATATATATATATATGTGTGTGTGTGTGTGTGTGTGTGTGTGTGTGTGTGTGTGTGTGTGTGCTTATTTGTTCCTCATATAACTTCCCTGTTCCGTTATTCTTCCGACTCTGCATTTGGGTAGTAAAAATATGTACGACTTCGAAGTCTTTAACACAGTAAAAACGTATAGACCTTCGAAATTGTCGGGTGAAAAACAAAATTCTGGCCCATCTTCACAAAACCTGTCAAACTGATTACATTTAGCTCTATATTGGACTGTTGGTATATAAAGACACACCATTATTTTTTATCCAAACAAATACGTGTTTTTATTCGCTCTGGTTGGATTAATAGTGACATAGCAATGTATGGTTTTTCATCGAAAGTATCTAATATATATCATGTATGGTCAAACACGTTGTAATATTAGGAAAGGACTAACCATAAAATTTCCGTTTATTTTGTTGTTATTATTATTATTATTATTATTATTATTATTAGTGTTATCAAAATTTCGACTGAATGAAAAGATAACGATTATGATAACAACAACGATAATGATAATTATTTAAATTCGGTACCAAATATAGGTTTGGATTTTTTTTTTTTTTCATCTTATCATGTTTAAAGCTAGAAGAACATATGACAGGAACGACGGTCAGATAAAAAGAATTAAATGGTTATGTATATTAACTATGAGCAAGATGAATTAGAAAACAGAACAGAACAAAAGATATCAGAACACAAACTTGATTTAATCATTACATTGCAAATGTAATTTATAGCTTCAAATACAAACTCATAGACTGTGTGTAAAATCCAGTGCAAATATTATTGAGAATAATATTACCAATACATGCATTTACAGTTAATGAAGAGTATATATTAGGGAGAAATTTTAATACGTTCCTTCCTATCCTATACATGGGGATATAAGGACTAGAAGAAATCCGATAATATTTCCAGTGGTGTTAACGGTGTCTTTTATTGCCCTTACAAACACGAGGGTATGCTATTCTCGATTTGTACAACCCGGGCATACAGATGTGTCATAACCCAGTGCCAAGTCATTGTAGTTAATGGAATTATTTGCAATTATCAAATTCTATTACTCTTCCAATACGGATGTAATCATGCCATGACATCTCAATGGATTTCCACAGTATAGAGTTTGGATGGCCTGTATATAATCACATCAGAGTATTCTTTCAAACACGAACGTGGTGCTTCATAGCTTTTAGACAATAGAGTTTATTCTTTTGATAAGTGTGCGAATACCACAATTTCGGTTTTCTGTTTTAGGAATCTTTTTGAAGAAAGCGACCGAATATTGAACTGAAGTATCTTCTTTTCTTCCATAATTAGTATTTCTCCAAAAGATATCATGGATACAATATGTTGTTATTCTGCCTTAAATTAGAGCAAGATACTTTTCCATTTACTGACAGACGGAAATTAAACTAAAAAATTTCAGGACCCCTGACCCAGAACATTGAATTGTTGGTCCCTATTATAACTGCGGTATACCATGGTACGCGTATTGCGGGTACGTTCAGAAATAACGCTCGATATCACGGTACAAATTATTTTGCAGTACCAAACTCAAATAAACAGACGATGTCGCATGCACAAACGTATCGTCTCTTGCCTGCGAATTTCTCATTTGGATAAGCATTTACAAAGTTATCTCGTGCTTACCAATGTCTTTTTGTGGAGCCCATTTTTTATAAATATCGCAAGGAACACCATTCAAAAAAGCAAGTAGGTCAATTTATATAATCATCGATAGAGGATGTATCAACGTACGTAGATTTTGAAACCTAATGCAGATAGAAAGAATAAGAAACACAGGAGCTGTCCCTTTTCAAACTGCTTTGAATTATCCAACTGGTCATTAACGACCACTAAAAAAAAACAGGACTAAATGAAAAAAAAACAAAGACTTTAGCTTGGATTGCCCATTGTAGGGTTTCACCTTTCCTAATTCTTTATAAAAACTTAGCTTGGATTGCCCATTGTAGGGTTTCACCTTTCCTAATTCTTTATAAAAACTTAGCGACACATATTCAAGGCGCTTGTCAAGTTGCATGGCAATTATTTTTATGATGCGCAGCGTGCATAAATCCAAATACTGAACCTGCATTTAATAAACGAATCAGCATAAACTAAACTTTATATACAGTCATTTTTAAAAAGATTACGTTGACCATTCTAAATAATGTTGACCTCCAAAATATCTATTTGTTCACACAAATTGCGCATTTCTTTAATGCCAGCAAGCGACTGAAAATATTTATGTTCACTCCTCGTGTGGAATTGTTTCAGTGTCATAGCAAGAAAATAAATTGTTAATTTATCAAAGACCGATCTATATAACAATTTGGTATTGACATTCGTACAAATTCAATTTTATTTTACAAAAACTAGCTAAACAAATTCAAACTGAATTAAGGTTGTCTTGCATGTTGTTTTTATCGTATTTCTAGGAACAAAATTATTTTAGCGAGAAAAAATAATAAATCATTTTAAGGCTGACAGGGGTATCCAAAGGCCATTATCAAACTATTGCAGGATATATATATATATATATATATATATATATATATATATATATATATATATATATATATATATATATATATATATATATATATATATATATATATCGCGATTATCGAAACCAATTAGTACTTTTAATTCAATTTCTTAACTCGAAATCAGTCATTCGTAACATAAAATTAGTTTGTTCAAGAATAATCATACCTTTGCTTTGTCACATTTTCAAAATAACCCCTGGTATACGTAGCACGTTACTGTCATTTCTACCTTTGGACAGGTGAGTTCTAAAATAATAAAGTAAACATTATCACAGGCAGCTGTGCAAGTCATATTGGCCTGCATTGTATTCGTCTTAGTTCCGCAAAGTCACTCTAGATAGTCCTGTTCTGTCCTTTTCAATACATACATACATACATACATACATACATACATACATACATACATACATACATACATATTAATTACACTTATAGAGACACATTTAAAGCATGTCGGTAACAAATAAATATAAAGAATGAAGAACTCTCGTAAATGGACAAATCTCGGAGAAGTCTTACCCTGTGCGTTCATTTGTTTTTACGAGTATTTTTCTTATCTTCTTACTGATAATTACGTGTACCATTTATGCATTTTACTGAGACGTGTCCAATCGTGAATAAAATATTCTGTAATTGTTTGTTCATGATATGGGCATATGTTTTTAGTGCTTATCTATGGTCACAAAAAGCATGCTAATAAGTATGTGACTAAATTATGATTTACATGTATCGTTATGGTAAGGAAACGTTATTAATAAAATATGATTTATTCGTATTATTATGGTAAGGAAACTTTATTAACAAAGTTAGCATAACATATAAATAACAAATCACTACTCGAAACAATGATAATAGTTGGGGTTTTTTTGTTTTTTTTTTAATCAGGTGCATTTAATTTTTGTTACATCAATTAAATACGAAACTACAATTGTATCAATAGAGTGCAAACATGGTGTTTTGCTTGAGTTGTTGAATATGAGCGTACGCATTTTGTTTTGAGTGTTATGACCATCGTGTAATGTGTCGGTCTGTTTGACATTATTACTAATTATATCAGTCAGCCATTGATGATATTTGTTTCGTTTACTACTCAAGTCATCTGACAAAGACCCATTATAATTAGTGTCATATAGCTGAAACAGTCACAAATTACTTAACGTAATAATTAATCGCAATTATCACCTCAAATTCTTATAGACATCGAATTAACTCATTATCATGTACTATCATGTACTATGGCATGACCGGATCTGTGATCCACCAAGCAATATAAACATGCGTCAACCAATCAGATTGCAGCAACTTGTCACGCAGACTATTCTTGTCTCAGTCCACGTGCTCTATAAAGTAAACGATTACATGTATTGTGTTATAATCGGGTACAGTTCACGTGCAGAAGAGAGATCAATACTAGTTGTGATCATTTCATTTTCGGATATATTTAACGGAACATCAAGATGAACACTAAAGTATTAATAAGGTAACTCTCTAACTCTCTCTCTGACACACACACACACACACACACACACACACACACACACACACACACACACACACATGCATGTTTATATAAAATAATTAACCAAGCAAATGGTTTATGACATTGTAAGATGGACACCAGTTTTGTATTACCTATTACAATTTCATATTGTTAAGTAACAGTGAATTTTTAAGATCACTAGTCTTTAATAGGTATCCATCTGTGAAATGTCTAATAGTAGTGTATTGTGTTCTGTTTGTTTTAAAATCTCTCTAAGCCCCTTATCAATGTAAACTATCTACTTTCTTGCAGACACCTTTCCGTCGTGCTTTTGTCTATGTCCTTGAAGGAAGCAGTCTTATCGGCACAAGGTAAATATTTTGTTTCACATTTATGTACAGTTTACCCCTCCCCTCCCCCGTCCCGTCCATATTTTTCCCAAAGCTTTGAATGTTGTGATGCTGCATTAAGAAATCATCACTAATTTAACATGTACATGAATAGACTAGTATATCTGCATATATAAAGAAATAAAATTGTTGAACAATAAGTGAGGAAGCAACACTCTTTTTGGAGATGGTTCAAAGCAAAGCTTTGATAAAGTCGATTGTGAACTGTAATACCCTAGCAAGCCTTAGACTTTGGTCACAATTTAGAGAAGGTATGATTCCTAAAAGATAATGTTTTAGCTTCTTGAACAAATTATTACCTCCCTATCGTTTCTTCGCCTATGTTTGTTGAAATCAATTTGGCCAGTTGTGCATGATAACAAATAATGTCCTCCACCCCCACGCAATGAAGTATCAATATATGTTTAAAATAGTTATGAAAAAGTATTTTCCTTGTGTAAGTTTAGTCTTCATCCAGCTTAGGACAGAATTGGG
This sequence comes from Megalonaias nervosa, assembly GCA_016617855.1. Lineage (NCBI taxonomy): Eukaryota > Metazoa > Mollusca > Bivalvia > Unionida > Unionidae > Megalonaias > Megalonaias nervosa. The sequence goes on along the minus strand of JAECUM010030487.1, from coordinate 31,643 downwards.
GTGACATTTATATTAACCAAATACTTTATTTATTTATTTATTTATTTATTTGTATCTTTATTTATTTATTTATTTATTTTGCAACCTCTTGGCACAGTTTGACCCGGGTAACTTGCAAGATTTTTTAATGCCTTCTCCACGTCACACAAAAAATAATACTATTTAGATTGTGATTTATAACATAAACACTAAATACACTGAATATTGATATTATCAATACAAGAGGATGTTCTTTTTGAATCTGAAAATTCATCAGGCAATAAGTATGACCAAATGATGTTGTACATAACTGGCCCATTGTTTTAATCAACAAAACACCAAAGTAGACATTATGGTATAGAATGTATGATTAGCAAATAAGTAAAATTCATCAGGCAGTAAATATAACCAAATGATGTCAAAACTAGTTACAGTACATAACTGGCACGTGGTTTTAATCAACAAAATATAATAGTATACGGAGTAATGAAGAATAATTAAATTATGTTGCTCGTCGAATTCGGCAACCATAGCTAAAATTTGTTGCCATTTCTAGTTCCAGTGTCGGACAAAATATAATTTTTAACATAGTCATTACGTATACCATAGTACAGGTAGGTGATAGCTGGGTTGGCACATGGGTGACATATAACAATTTCAACCGGCAAATCATCGGCTAATTGTACAGCTATTAGTTTGGACGGACTTACTGCTATTACCTAACTACTGCAGGGAGTTTTGTCTCTGTTCTTTGTTTTCTTAATCCCAATTTACTCGTTAAAAGATCAACCCAATTATCACACAACCAAAAGAGCACTTTGATCAAAAGTAAGGCACAGTTACGATCTCGGTAGCCAACAAATTAGTACAATAGCAAGTGAAAAATAAAACAAACTTTATGCAGGATGTTAAGTTAAAGGTGTGTTCACCACACGAGTGAAAATTTGTCGGCACTTGTAATCATTTAAGTGGTTCGTTGATATCATTAAGGCTAATAAAGTTGCTAATTTTATCAGCAATTATAAATTAAATTCGAATCGTATCAATCCCTTTTTATCACCTCACCCGGTCAAACTCAAAGTATATTTGCAAGTGCGTGAGAATTTCGATGATATATTATGAAAGAATCTTGAATTTATTCTCATGCAGTGGTACATTGAAAATTGTTGAGATAAAGTTTCGTGAATATGTGGGTATTTTCTGATAACACTTGTAGTCTATTCACTTTGTATTTACCGGTGAAATATTAATTTCTGTGTGAACCGCAGTATTTGAAAGGAAGAGTGAGAGTAACACTTCACTGAGAATAGGCGGTAATGATAACTCGCCCAATCAACAACCGATACCAACATTTCTGTGTACCTTCTTGGCGACATCGCCCGGTACAGAGTGTCTGAAGCGCAATTGGCGTGTCTGGGGGAAAGAGTGATACCCACGTATCCCCGCATCTTATCTGTCCAATAAATAGCCCACCTCTCTTAATCTACTTTAATTCCTTTACATTTGCCAAACACTACTTTGTCTATCACAACTTTGGAAGATTATGGCAAAACTTGACTTTTAGCGACTTTGAATCATCCACCTCGCGCAATGGGGCAGTTATATTTGTGATCTATGTATAGCGACTGCGATATTAGGATTATAGTGTAAATTTACTCGACTGCATAGCTGTCAAAATCTCGAGCTTCAAAATGAGAAGTAACAATATATATATATATATATATATATATATATATATATATATATATATATATATATATATATATATATATATATAATTGCATCGTGCAACGAATATCTAGTATATCATAATATTGTCCACATTTCTGATTGTTTGGATTTCATGATACATAGAACGGCACGATCAAATCCAGCTGATAGACAGTTATATGAAGGAAAAGAAATTTCAACTCTCAGATTATAATTTTGTTAAAATTGAAATAATTAAGGTTATCATATAAATTTAGTGAGAGAGAGAGAGAGGTCCCTATGATGAGTTTATGTGTTCAGTGGATGTTGAGAGGGAAGGTGTATGCATGGTTGTTTTGATGTTATTGAGCCATTTACATCATCAATATCATTATTATTATTATTATTATTATTATTATTATTATTATTATTGTTGTTGTTATTATTGTTCTTGTTGTTATCATCAACACAGCAGCAGCCTGTTCATAATTTCCACACACTTTATTATTGACACTTTCCCGTACAAAAGTACAAACCCTCCATAACCCTCATAATCCTCAATGAATTTCAAAGAATTCAATTTACCTGCAGTGATCAAAGGTGACCCCCAAACGAGATAACATAGCGCTTATATACATAAACTCTGCTATAAAAGCTTAGCACAATAAAATCTTCGTCTCAAAGAAAATTTAGTGGATAACAATGTTATCCTAAGGGGTAGTTTTCATTGTCAAACATTGGTACACGTACACGCATATACCAACCCTCAGTGTATGCTGTCTTGACAATTTTATTGGGGTAGAAGCACAGGATGAAGTTTGAAACTGGCAAGTACTGATACGATCATAAATATATCAAAATGTCTGGTATTATGAAATACAATTTAGAAAAACAATGCTATAAATTATAAACTTGCAAGGGATGTGATCCTGCCTCTCTCTCTCTCCCTCTCTCTCTCTCTCTCTCTGTGCCAAAATCAATGCAATATTAATTAGAAATTATCTCTTTTGTAGTAGCGATTGTGGTGGTAGAAGTGGCGATGGTGGTCGTAAGCAGCAGTAACAGCTTGATACTAATTAAAACAAATCAGAAAATTAATGAAAAATATAATTATTAGCATATGTAAATGTAAAGGTTTCTTTAACGCATGTCACATTACTTACATTAATGCAAAAACCATATCAATGCAAAAATATGCAATTCAGAAACGAAAGGGCTAACACAAAAGTAATTATCAGAATGTGCTCTGTAGACCACAAACGACGTCCCCCATTCTGATTTTATCTGCACCTAAAAGTAGACCAAGAAATAAAATGAACGTATCCCTTAATACCCACCTCATCCGTATGTACACCTGTACCTACCTGTATGAACCCAACTTTGTTCATAAGCGAGTTGGTGCTCTGTTAATCTAAAACGTATATAGACTAATACCACTTCACACAGACCGAAGTTACTGCGGTGTTTTTATATGGTTTTTTACTTATTGTATCACTTATTTTTAGAGCACTTAGAACTACGTCTGTTTTAAGCGGGAACTTAGAATGTTTGGTTGGCCTCTGAAAATCTAAATTGCTCAAACAACATTATTGTAACGATAATATTATATAAAGCGTTCAATCATTAGCATTAAGCGAAAGAAACCATTTATCAGCAAGACTGATAAGTGAAACTAATTTAGGATAGATAATGGTTGTTTCGTGGGGAATCATTTTACCAAAGCAGAACACAACTTTATTGCCAACTCGGATTTAGCAATACGTATATCCAAAGAGTCACAATAAAAAAAAAAAAGGTGCAGAGACAAAAATGATAAAAGAGTAAAAAATTAAGATCTCTGAAGAACCAAAGTATGCAACGTGTAGCAGGAAGGAAATCATGGTCATAACGGGGGTGGGTGGGGTGGGGGTGGGTGGTGGTGTTTGATTTGAAATCTAGTATTTGCTTTCCTATTGAACCTGCATCAAGTCAAAGGACACGTAATCCAGTAACGCTCAAAAAGATCACGCCACAAAAAGTAAATCTTTTTATACTATGATTCTGAGATTATACCGATAAAAACTTTAGTTCTAAAAGTATGAAGGGAAAAATTGCAAAGAAAACCACTACTATGCTCAAAAATAGTAACTATGTTGTTGAAGGTACTAGCATGGGCGCCAGCACATTGGGGCGGGGGGGGGGGGCACTACGTGTTTGCCCCTCCCCGAAAATAATTCTGCGGGTGCCGCAGGGTACAAGGTAAAGCTCATAAAGGCAGTAATAATATAAATATTAAGGAAGTTTGAGTGGGGCATGAAAGATTTTGACTGACGGAATAATTGTTACGGTGTTGCAACTATGTCCTTCCCTGGGGAAGTTTTGAGGGGGATGCTTTTGAATAAAATGAAATAAAACTTTAAATTGTTAGAAGTATAGATTCAAAATGGTTACAAGAGTTTTCAATCAATGGTTTAATTCAGACATGGAGCGGCACGGTTAACTCAATATTGGCTAAGAAATGAGATCTAACTGCCTTTTCTAATGAAACGCTAAGGCAGTGGACCCAGGCTGGCCTTAGCGAATATTGAACCCCACACCCTTGCATTATGAGCCTGGCGCTAGACGAACTGAAGTAATACGGATCCCCTCAGATAACGTGGAGAATAGTGTAGCATTTAGAGCGGTTCTTTTTCCTTTTTCTAAGGTTCTCTTGCTTGGTTGTCTACTTTTTTACTTGCTTGTATCGGGTAGAATTAAACACTTTATCCTACTGATTTCAATTAGATTTTATCCAGCACAATGGAAAATGAATACAAGTACATTCGTAAAAACAAACCAGATTTTCATTTTCAATGTAAAAATAAATTTAGATTTTCCTTTAAATGCTTTTCAGGCAAAGTAAATGCAAAACCAAGTTGCTGTCAAAATGGTGGAATGTGCATCATGGGAAGTTTCTGCCACTGTACGAGGTAAGCAATTATGCATTGAAAACATAAATTAGTTTATTAGAAAATAATTAAGAATGGTATTCGTTCAATTAGCAAACTATAATTAAGTCAATAAATTTTATGATCAGAATTATTAAAAAAATATATAAAATCTTAACCATGTTTAAAAAATCTGGAAACAAAATGTTAACATTTTACATCAATTTGTCTGGCTTTTTCTGGTATAATTTAAAACCAGTCTAACATAGACTTTTATTGAACAAAAGAAGCGTTTAGGTCTCATAATAGAAACAGGTAATTGTAAGAGTAACAAATTTTGGTGGCTTTAAGAAAGCATGTAACATGTACGATACAGTCTAACCTTCACTGACTTTATATATATATATATATATATATAATATATATATATATATATATATATATATATATATATATATATATATATATATATATATATATACATATGTGTGTGTGTGTGTGTGTGTGTGTGTGTGTGTGTGTGTGTGTGCACGTATTATATGTCATAGTCTATTCATTTCAGTGGATTTTATGGCCGTTACTGTGAGAAGGAGTTGCTATATCGATCGTGTGGCACACTCCCCCACGGCACATGGATTAAGGCTGGGTGTAACGCATGCCAGTGCTATGATGGAAACATGGTCTGCTCTCCAAACAGATACTCTGGTTGTGGTAAGTATTTATCAAGTAATCTTGCAAGAGTATGAGATAGTATTGAAAGCTTGACGCCATAGGGATCTGGGTTCAATGTCAGGTACCATCAAGGCTGAGTGTTAATGGTCACCTACCCATGGTATGTGGTTTTGCCTACGTACATCGGTTCCCTGAATATATAGGACAACTCTTAGTCACTACTAGTCTTTTTAGTGGTAATAAATCTACAATGTCAAATACTTATTTGTTTGTAAGAATCATCTGGCATCAGAAATAAATTATTGCGGACTGGTTGGACTATATATTCACCACTTATAAATTTCGGTCGTTCATTTGATCTTTCTGTTTAGTCAACTTTCCAATCTGATTTAAATCTCCACTGTCCTATGTAAAGTAGGATAGTGAAGATCTGATTTTAATCAGATTGATCAACTTTCTGCTTTACCCACCCATGTCGTTTTTGTGGGAGTGGGTGGTGTATGAGTAGGAGATTCAAATGGGAATATTCAATGTCAGTGCTAACCTTTGCTTAATAACACAAAATCGAAGTCTATATTTGTGCACTTTCACTAGATCATTTCTTGGCCTTCTCTGTGAATGGATAAAGTACTTTTACTCTGTTTTGTCACAGGGCAAGATTAATTAAACTCCAGTGATATAAAGCATTTCCTTATTCCCCTGACCTTTCCTTATTTAATGTTAAAAATGAACAAAGTTTTCATTTTTGTACGGGCATCATAACGATTTAAAGCGGGCACAGATGTGTCATATATCCTTGGCGGCCATGGGTCTGTATCAACATTTAAGTTCATAATTTGCCAAGAGATTGGCCGCCGCCGTTGCCCAGATTCTCTTGTCCTTGTTCTACATTCCAATACATCTTTGTATTCAGTTTTTAAATGGTGTCTTAGTTTCATCTTTAACCCGATACAGATAATTAGCACTTAGAATTTTAAATTTAAATTTCAGAAACAGACCAATGGAAAACAGGTCTTAAAGAAGACCCTACCTACACAGAAGGCGAAGCTGTGGACCCGGAACTCCCAGACCATAACTATGAATATTATTACGTCTATGAAGAGGAACACAATGGTGCCCAAAATTCATATATTTTAATTCTTTCAACGATTTGTTGGTGGTCTTATGTATATGTAATTAAATTGTATTTTTGTTAGTTTTAAAATTTTTTAATTTTATTTTATTCCATTACATGTTATTGTTATGATAATGTTGTCTACTGGATTTGAGTTTTCTTTTTTTAGAAATTCAATTCAGTTCTGTTTGACCTGATAAACAGCCAGTAGTTTGAAACATTGTATCTAATTGCTGACCTTGATTCAAAACCAGTGTCAGGTTTGTAGTAAACAACTTTTTTTTTTTTTATTTCATTCCCAGAGTAAGAACCATTGATATTAGCTAAGGCCATACTAGCGTACGTGATAATCGGCATGTAATGTTTCTACGTCGCTCTGGGAAAATGATCACGTGACCCTCATACGGGAATCTGTTTTGCGTTTTGGATGGTCTTATAACTCATTGTTATAAGAATAAATAGCCAGTTGTGCTTTAAACCTTTGAAGCTCAAAGGTGTTTTGACGTGACCAGTTTGAATTGAATTTTTTTTTTTTGGAATTAGTAATTCATTTCTCTGGAAAACATATATATAAGTGCTCCTTACAAAATTCTTGGACAAAGACATTATTAAAAATTATTCGGAATAAATTGGAATATTATTTTCTGTGTTTCAACAAGGAACTGTTGACACGGCAACACTTTAAAGGCTATCGAAGACGTCATCGCCTTCCATCTTGAATTTCATCGGGATTCGAACTGTGATTCATTTAGGACTTTTCATTGATAGGACTTATATTTTTTTATTCTTGGATTAATTTTGGATTTGATTCGTAAAGCGTAAGTCCTTTTTCTCAATTTTACTTTGTTTTTCTAGGGAAATAAATTATTTTGTTAACTTTTACAAAGCTTGTTGTCTTCACTCTTTTCTTGTTACTTTTGTACGAGCCTAGACACGTAACAGTGTTAATCAGGAATCGGCTTACTGGTGTATATTTTTGTCGTTATGATGAGAGAAGATGCCATATTAAGTGCAATAATAACAATAATGCAATACTTTTATGTCATGTACTTGTCATGTATTAATTTGTCATTCAATGTAAATTACTACCTGCAATAAAAAAGGTACAAGGCACACAAACTTTCGTATTGTTTCTTTTTTTAATTCTTCACTCTGAATTAGTATTTAAACTGCACACAGGTCTTTGTGTGCAGTTGAATTATCTCAGTATAATAATCTCAGTACTCCTGAGATCACACACCTGGCTGCTATCTACCTCAAAGTCAAATACAAAACAATACACCTGGCTGGTATTTATCTAAAAGCCAATACAACAGTAGTTGGCTGGTATCTATTTAAAAGTCAAATACAACAATACATCTGGCTGGTATCTATTTAAATGTCAAATACAGTAGTAGTTGGCTGGTATCTAAAACAAAGTCAGATATAATAGTAGTTTGCTGATACATACTTAAAAGTAAAATACAACAGTAGTTGGCCAAAAAATCTGGGCTAACATGATGCTTTCTTGCCAATACTTTTGACTGGATACATTTTACAAACAAATTGTTTAAAGGTCTCTCCACATTAAATATCTTCAGCCATATCTGATGGCAAATAAGCATAATCAGAATTAAATTAAAAGACCTTTACATCAAGATGCTTTCTGTCACATTGGCCAAAAATTTGAGAATCAGTTTTTGCGAAAAAGTAATTTGAGCATCTTCCTGTTTTTAGTAATAGCCATCAAAATGGCGTCAGATCTATATCATTTTTTAAATTCTAAAAGCTGTCATTCAAGGATGCTTTATGACAAATGTGACAAAACTTCTGTTGATTAGTCTTTAAGAAGTCATTTTTTTTAAAAAGATTATCTATTTTTAGTAATGGTGGCCATATTTGATGGTGGATCAGCATCATCGAGAAAACCAAAAAGCCTTCATGATGAAATGCGGTCAATTCATTAGATAAATGGGGTTGGCTGACTGTGTGTGTTTCTATGAAAGGCAGTAAGCTCCCATTTCCTCTGCATAACATAGTCAATAATGTGTCAAACGTGCCATTAAAACCACCAAAAACAAGAACATAAGTCTAATTCAACGCTCTGCAACTTATGCAGATGACAGCAGTGTAAATCTGTTTGAAGTCTAGCTTCACATTTATTAACCTTTTCATGGGAACCATTAGAATCTGATCAATGCGGCAAGCTTGAACAAATTAGACTTTCCATTCCGACAGCATTTCAAAAGTATGAACACGGCAAAGAAAAATGCATGAACTTACTGACCGACAACAGACAGACAGAGCATAACACCATTTATTCCTCCTTCATGAAAACTTGAGCATAAAAAAAACCCCACAAAAATACCCCCAGGTAATTGTGAAGTATAAAAAAACTTTATTAAAAAATTTCGCTAACTAAATAGTAGCAACAATAAGAAAAGCTTTGTACTACAACACATTTCTCTCCATGATATATTATATTTCAACTTCATCATAAAAGATTTTAAAAAAGGCATTGCCTGTAAACTCAGATTGTAAAAATTATCAGGGTACAACATAAAAGTACAAAACTTACGATGACACCACATCCATTAACTTTAATTAATTCTTTGTGACTAGAACTAAAATAAAATAACAATTTGTAAAAAATGAATCCCCTTACCTATAGGTGCACAATAGTTAACAAAATATAGACAGGTATAGAGGAAAAGAATCAAATCAATCAAACATAGAAAATGAGGTTTTAATGATAATCATCCCCTTAATTATTAACATTAAAAGTCGCATGATAACTATTGGACTAAATTGGTTAATGGTTACGAAGAAAAAGTATCTAATCGTGTGTATTTTCTCCTATACAAACACACTGGTGATAATTCGCATGACAATAAATGTTACTTGGAGTAAAATCTGTTAGACAATATTCGGTTAAGGTATGTATGAAGAAATCTAAGTTTTGTATCAGTTGAATGGTTAACAAACTCGGTAGAACAACGACTAAAAACATCAAATATATTCAAGCTTGAGCAATTAACATTAATACGTCATCTAAAGGTCTAAATTACAGGCTATTTAAAACTAGTTTTGATTTATAAAAGATTTTTTTCTTATTACCCCAAAAGTATATCTACAAAATTAATTAAGTTTAGAATTGCAGATCATGTCGTTCCCGTCGAAACTGGTAGGTGGGCGAATGTTCCCTATAACGAAAGATATTGCACAGTTTGTCAGTCTCAAGAAATAGGGATAAATATCACTATCTTCTGTTTTCTTATTTTCACGATGAAAGACCAAATTTTATACCTCATTGTTACACTTCCAGGACTAACGTTTATAAATATAATCAATTAATGAATACAGGTATAGAGTTATCCAGGGAGAGATGTATGTGGTTAAAAATAATTATAAAAAAAATGTAAGGTGATGATGCATGTGATTCAAAGTTAATTAAAAAGAAGTAATCATGTCTATTGTACAGCATGCTACATCCTCTCTTGCTCAAGTAGCCATCTATACTCACTTATAAGTCGAGACAAATTGAAAACAACATAGATTCTGGTCTGCCGTATCATAATGTGCCTGCAGATTAGAGTCTGTGTTTGTTCTACTGCTTATGTTACAACACTTGCCTTCTACTCCCAGAATAGAAAATACAAGTCCAGTTTTTGTTGTAAGAAATTGGGTTTATTGTGCATGAGGTTGGCAAATGAGATAAATACATTTCTCCTGCTTTCTTACACCCTGCCAATACAATAAAGATACATTTACTACAACTATACATAACAATACCGTCATCAGTGCATTATTGTTCTGCATGTATACATTGATTCAGTTTACAGTACATTCAATACGAGTGACTTACTACCCCATATATTTATTAATTATCAATCTAAAGAGATAGTGGACCAAATAAACCAAAACACAAAGCAATCAGTGTGTAGAGCAAAAGTAGAGAGCAGACAGACAGACAAGCGTATTGATAGAATGATAGGCTCAGAAAAGAATATGCAGGTTGATAACCTATTAAGGGTACTAAATACATTAACGTACATTTCAGATATAAATATACAGAGTACATATAAAAAAAAAATTGATACATTAACTATATTAAATCATAAATCTATATAATTTGTCATATGGGACAAAGGTCAAGTAACATTTTTCCTTGAAGAAAAAGAATCGTCAGGCACTTTTCTTGCCATCCAACGACGAGCACACTTCAGAAGCTCAAATGGTATGACTGCCACTAAGATGCTGTTCATGCTATGTTGTTTATACTGGCAAGTAGCAAACTAACCAATCGGAAAGTTACTTACCACTTGTCATGTAATAGAACAACTCAGCATGAACAGTAATCAGGGTAGCCTCATTGCTCAGACTAAACAAAACTCGAACAGGTAATCCTGGTTTAAGGTTGCCTAATTGGCTAAATATATGTAAAATGAGAATAAAAAAATAACTGCAACTGATGACTTTATTTTATTCATCAATGAACATTAATTACATCAAATAATAAAATACCCACTTCTGCCTAACTAAAACATGAATCTATAAAATTATAAAAGATATGATCCTGCTACGTTTACTCCTAACAAACAGCACAGACCCAGATCTGCCGGTGCATTATGCGACGGCAGATCTGGGTTTGTGTAGTTTGCAATTGGACCTGTCTTATAAGTCAGTATAGACGGTAATTGCAAATCCACATTTAACACATTGACTCTGGAGATGCTTTTCATTTTCACCTGAAATGAGAATAGGAAATGCATTTTGGGAGTTACTTCTGAATGCATCAAACCACACCTGTTTTTTAAAAATATTTTTCACTTTTTTGTTGTTGATTTTCATGTAGGTGGATGCTTAAGGGTATGAAAGTAACTTTTTTTTAAAAAAAACCTTTGTTCGTTTAAAAGCAGCATCTCACCCTCTCTCTCATTAAAATTACTATCATAAGACATTTTATATTTTGTAATGCATTTAAATATATCAAATATTCTTTGCTCGGAAATTTATTTTTCATCTCTCGCAACACACGTATGTGAATGAGTTTTTGTGGGTGGGTCTGTCAATATTAACTTAAAAAGACCATTCTGCGCTTTCTACTGCAGTCCTGACGACACGTTAAGTTCCATGCAATGTAGCGGATGTCCGTTATTACAAAAGTAAATTGGACCGCTCCGGTGGCCTAGTGGTTAGAGCGTCATCCTCGAATGCTGGAGGTCGCGGGTTCGATCCCCAGCCGAGTTATACCAAAGACTTATCAAAATGGTACTAACAGCTGCCTCGCTTGGCGCTCAGCATTAACAGGTTAGTGTTAGGACTGGGAGGCCTGGTGTCAGGATAACGTGACTGGGTGGGACATCTTGCTACATGTCTGCGGCATGATGCCCCAGTGCTATACATCACTATAAACTGCCACACTGCAGACATCGTAGCGATATGACTGAACATTGTTAAAGCTACGTTAAAAAATCCAAAATCACACAAAATTAAATTGATGTAACTTTCTAACTGGGATAAGAAAATGTAATTCGTCTACCATGAGCCATAACGGTACATCCATCATGACCACTATATCCGGTATGTGCCGGAAACAGCGTGGATGGATTAATTTCTACCGCGGGAACATGGATTTTTCGTAATCTACAAATGCATGTACTGTATCATTTTATTGGCAAAGATGTGTGTGCATTGGTGCATTTATTTGGAAATTGAAGCAACATTTTTGGGGGGTAAAAATTAGACCTACAAGATGAATTTGTGATTTGCATAGAAAATCTGTACCAGGTTTGCACCATGACCATTTGCAAACGACTTTACAAAATTTATATGACAAATAAACAAGTACAACTTACATTTATATGCTCTCAGTACATTGAAAAGGGTATTGCTACTAATTTTAATTCAATAATTTATTTCAGTTTCCCATTCTGATACTTTAAAATAAAATGATCAAGGTTAACTAGCAGTAGAAAGACGATCGCTTCGGTGGCCTAGTGGTAAGAGCGTCCGCTTCGGATGTTGAAGGTCACGGGTTCAAACCCCGATTGAGTCATAGCAAAGACTTAAAAAATGGTACTAGCAGTTTAATTCTTGGCAGCTTATCGCTCAACATTAAGAGGTTAGTGTTAGGACTCTTTGCCCAAGTGTCAGGATAACGTGACTGGGTGGGACATGATGCAGTAGTAGACTAATAGGCTGGTTCTGGACCAGAGACCCAACTCCCCCTAGTAAAACATTTTTTGTGTATCCGATAAATTAGACATTTTGTGTACCTGATTGTTTTTGGGGAGTTAGGTCTCTGATTCAAGGACAGCCTATTAGTCTACTACTGAAATATTTTAAAGTTTAGACAAAATTTCATATTAAACAATGAAATATTATATATAATGTACAATAATTCAATCCGACATGTTGGATTTGATCTAACAAACAGATTTTGTAAGAGATTTGATTCAATAAAATCAGCCTCATGCTACACTGGCATAAAACCTAAAATAATAAGAGACTGTATTAAAAAAGTTGGATATTATATATCACCAAAATATGGGTCAGTATGGTTATTCGCAACTGAAAATGACGACCGAATAAGAGGTTGGTCAGACATTTATTGACAATATGGTTGATATTTTATTTGACAATGATATACAAAAATATTTACAAAACATATAATCACAACACAACCCCATATGAACTCCTAGATTCCCAAACAACATTCTAGCAAGTTCAGAGGCATTCGAAATATCCCCATATAAACCCCTAGGTTGCCAAACGACATCCTAGCAGGCTCAGAGGATTCGAAATTAGACGAAACACAATCCCCATGTGAACCCCTAGGTTGCCAAACGACATCCTAGAAGGTCCGGAGGATACATATAAGGACTGTACAACCCCCATGTGAACCCCTAGGTTGCCAAACGACACCCTAGAAGGTCCGGAGGATATATACAAGGACTGTACAACCCCCATGTGAACCCCTAGATTGCCAAACGACATTCTAGAAAGTTCAGAGGATAATTTGTACAGAATCAACCCCCATGTGAACCCCTAGATTGCCAAACGACATTCTAGGAAGTTCAGAGGGTGATCCGTACTTTTTATAGACGACACAACACAACACATAAACTTATCCTAAGAGACGGCACAACCCCTTGTGAACTCCTAGATTGCCAAACAACATTCTAGCAAGTTCAGTGAGTATACATATAAACTTATTCTAAGAGATGGCACAACCCCTTGTGAACTCCTAGATTGTCGAACAACATTCTAGCAAGTTCAGTGAGTATACATATAAACTTATCCTAAGAGACGGCACAAACATAAACTTATCCTAACTTATCCTAAGAGACAGTACAAACATAAACTTAATTAACTTAGCTCTAAGGACAGCACACACAAACGGGGCCTTCTCTACGTTCAACAGATTGTTACACACTCTCCCCCAAATCAAAACCCGGGGAGTGCAAAAGTACACCCACCAAGTGGTGACATGGTGGGAGAGTGCTTTTTTCTGTTGAAGTTTGAGCTTGGGACGACCCCAATATTAATATTAGGCTGTATTGTATATAAGCTGACTAATAGTTGAAAGTCTAAAAGTAGCTTACACAGTAGGCGTGGCCTATTTGTTTTATATTTTTCTTTTTTATCTTAATTATTATCGTTTAAGATACATGAGCAAAGAAAGAAACTTGATAAAATCATAAAATTAAAGATAATGTTTCTTTTAAAAGACAACAAAGAAAACATTATTTATCAGTAAATAAAAATAAACAAAATACAAGGTGAAAAAGCAGAGTTGTCTCCTTTAAATACAAAGAAGACAAACTTCTGACGCTTTATATTACAGACAGACAGGCAATCTGGAAATTGATACTCTACATTACAAACAAACAGAGAGACTAATACGCCACAAAACTGGGAAAATTATAAATAATTTTCTAAGTTTACAATTTTGCTAATCACTTAACAGACAAAACGAACTCACCAATCACCAGCTGCGCTTTACAGACAGTCTGAAAAATCAATACAGTGTATTCGTACCAAACTAGAGCAAGCTGAACGGTGTTATCTCCCTTCTATAATACCCAAGCGCTAAAGTATTAATTCCATCTTTACAATATCTTTTATCATCAAAATTACTAAGTCCACGTTTTATTATTGTATCTGTCTCAAGCTTATGATGATTCGTTCTAATAACATTTGTCTTAATAAAACTGATATTATTGTTTAGCGCGGTTTTAAAATCATTAAAATTCATCATCTTTTCCACATACCCGCAAGGGATACCTTTCGCTTTCTTTGTAAGTTTATTATCATCTAATATGACAGCATACATCTTGCTCCTTAATCCAACAAACTCTCTCACCGGGACAAACATAAACTCATCTTTCATTTTACCAATAACTTTTTTATTCGCATTATCATTAAAACCACTACCAGTCGGGTAATCTGATAAATCAAATAAATTTTTATTGTTATAAATATCCTCATAGACATCTTCGCATTTTATATTGTAAACTAGCGAATCTGTATCAGTAAATAGCAACTCTGAATCTGGCCACTGCTTTTTAGTAAAATTATAGTGAAAATCGTACATTAGCCACTTTGATATATCAAGTACAGCTGCACCAACATAAATCGGTTTATTTAACTTTAAATTTGTCTTTCGTCGTTGTATTGCAACAAGATTTTCATTAAATATTTTCATGCTGACAAAACCATCATCATTAACTAATTTATTTCTGCGACATAAATCATTTACGATTTCGATAGAGACCCTTTTCCTAATATTTTCCATTGTCTTTCCAAAAACTGAGTTGTTCATTAACTTAAAAAAGTTTTTCTCAAAGTTGGTCTTAGCCACAGCACGACGTTTCGTATTTAAGTCAATATAATTTGACATCCACCTCAACTGATTAAATTTTAGCACACGATGGACTTTTCTCAGAATTAGTCCAACATCTACTGCTTGTTTTAAATTTTTATAATGTATCAGGTAATTTCTTTTATTTAGCAAATTTGGAACTAACTTATTAACAATCGAATTTTTTGCTGTTGTCATAGCTCGTTGCTCAGGTGATAGTAAACTGTAATCTATCATCATCGACTCTGCACAAAATGGGTAGTCGTTGTGTAGATTATGTAACGAATTAGGGTAATCTAAATCGACTTCAATAAAATAACTGACGTCATTATTTTTTTAGGTAAATCTTTTTCAGTTTCTTTAAGAAATTGATCTGGAGATATCTAATGAAATCCACCGCATGGCATTGGCTCTGACATGGCCCAACCATACAAATTCACACAGTCTAGATAAATAATATAACTTGATGGGAGATTTTTATTATAATTTTTTATATATTTATTATTAGCTACTGCATATTTTTTTGTTATAACGCTAATTCCGCCTCTGATACCTTTTTCAATAAAATTAAACATATTAACATCTGTTAAGAGATCTAATTCTATTTTACTTGTTTTTAGTAGAGCGTCCCACGACAGCCCGGAGCAGAATCATACCAGCAGGGATCTAGTCCATAATTACTGTAGCTTACTCGACGAAAACTTTCAAAAACATCTGCTAGTAATAAAGCATCTGTTTTCAAATATATATCATGATAATCACCACATGTTTTGCAACTAAATTTATTCCAAATATTTTGTGCATATTTATATTCGTCGTCTGACACATCTTCGTTTTTGAGCTGCGAGTAAAATTTATCTTTGTCAGGCAGTGAAGTTTCATCAAATCTGCTCCAGTCGTCGAGATACTCATACGGAAAGATACCTTTTTTTGTCAGTAGATTAAATTTATCACCAAAGCAACTTTTTAGATTACTGAAACTACTACAACCTTTTACGAGCTCATCTAATGACGCTGCCATAAATTGCAGACTGTCAATAAAACATAATTTTCCGAGAGTAACTGACATATACTTTTCAAAATTATTTGGAATACATTTTATTTTATTATTTAGTTTTAGTTTAGATTTAATTTCCTCGTTACCAAAAGCTTCTACAATAATATGACTGTCATAGCCACGAAAGTTATGTAAGATGACAGGAATAAACTTTGGTGCATGAAATTTTAAATTACAATTATTATGAGCCGCCCCTCTGTATTGACCGGTCAGATGACAGTGATCACGCACTTTATCACAGTCTACTAAAGATTTTTCGCAAATATGACAATCAACTGCTTCGTTAAATTCAAGTTGTTGCTTAGATGTTATTTTCATTGGAGCTGTCTTAAATAATTTGTTACAAATTTTATTAACATCGTCTATCAGATGTTTTAATAACCATACCGCCGGACTTTCAGATTCACTATCTTTACATCTATATAACTTAATCGGACATGAAAACTTATCGTCGACGCAACAAACTACTTTATAAGCTACTCCGCATGGAACATGCCGCTGTATTTTTCTTGTACTCGATTTATTAGGATTATTTTCAGCGCCAGCCACTGGAACGAGTAGGCACTCGAAATCCGCATAAACAACGAAAGGTATATTTAGTTTATGATCATAATTTTTAAATTTTAAAACTTTTTCTTTTTCGCTTGGCATAGTTATTCTTTGAACGTTGATACAGTATTTAATATGCTCCTGTAGTTTCTCATTTTTAGAAAAACCCTGAAAACATTTATAACAGAAATATTTCTTTTTCCTATTTTTATTATACTGTCCGCCAACTAAGCCGTTAAAGTTTTTTATCCAAACGTAATGTCCTCTATAAAATAATAAATTTATTGTCTTTTGTGTAGCAGTCTCTGAAATATATCTTGGGTAAACATTTTCTCGCTCATCTAGTCCGAAAACATTTACTGAGATATTATTTTGTTTTTCAAACTTTGGTATCTGATATTCTGACACTGGAAAAGTTATTCCATTAAAATCTAGTTCGTTTCTATATGACAAATACTTTTCAATTCGGTCACTGTGGTCACTCTTTGGATGTCTCTCAGACAAAATTGACCAACGAAAACATTGATCGTCGTTGTTTTTGCCATTTATACAGCATTTTTTTGTTTTTAATTTTTGTTGGCAGATCAACGTAAGAGCTACCCCGCAGTACGTTATATTTTGCCGTATGAATTAAAGCTTCTTTTATCATTTCAAATTTCCAACCTGACCCAGATGAAGTAAATTCTTCCAATTTTTTATTTATTTCTTGATGTATTTCATTGGCGACTGCGGCAATATTTGTTCCGGTTAATATTTTTCGTGATTTAGCTGTTAGATATGGTTCTGAAAGTTCTTTATCAAAACTTGTATTTTCAAAAATTATATCAAGTATATCTTTTTCGATTGCGTGTAATTTTGATAAAATCGTATGATACTGTACTATTAGTTTCATACTTTTATGAGTTGCAAGTTCTTTAGATACAACAGGCTGTAAAAGATGATATAAATTTGTAGAGTTAAAATTTGCTAAAACATTTTGATCATCAAATTTGTAACTGTTGTCGTATCCTGAGAATGCACTAGCAATTTTTTTCTGCTTTGATAATGCTCTTTTTAGCAATATCGGGCAATTTTAACATTATATATAGTATTTTTATATTTAATTGATTTTTTTAAAACTTATTTTTTAATTAGAGATATAAAATCCCTATAGTATAATGACAGAAATTTTGAGATATATCAGAATGACAGCGGAAGAGCAAGAAACTTATCATGCTCACCCAAAGTACAACTTATATGCTGCGAATGCACTTGGTTCGGTTATTAACATAAAATCTCAAAAATCAATAGGAAAACCAACTCCGGCTGGTATGATAATCAGTGTAAAAGGAGATGATACAGATATCACCGAAATGTTCAGAAAAGAGTTTATTTACAGTTTGTTTTGCGAGGACATTCCAGAAAGTCAGCGAGTCTATCGAGTAAATAATTCGATTACTGATGACAATATTGAGAATTTAGCTTTACAAAATGAGTTTCAACCTCATAAAGTATTTGATTTATATGAAGCTAACGATCGCGGAATTATTCGACATAGAAAAACAAAAAAAAAGTATTAGGAAATTTGGATAGAGATGGTTATTTACTTATAAAAGTTAGAGGAACTAAAACAGATTTTGTTGGCTATAAATCGCATAGGTTTATTTATGAAACATTTAACTGCGCGATACCTTATGGTTTAGTTATCGACAATATAAATAAAATTAAGACCGATAATCGTTTAGAAAATTTAGATCTAGTTACATCTCAAGAAAACACTAGACGAGGGATAGGTGGTGGGAATAATTTAAAAAATCCCAAAAGATCGATTATCTCAGTAAATCTTGAAACTCATGAAGAAATAAAATTTAAATCAATGACAGCTGCTGCAAAACACTTTAAAATTAATACAGCTAGAATAAAAGAAATAGCTGATGGTAAAAGAAGATCAGCAACGTCAATGTCAACCTTCGACAGATTTAGTTTCAGATATGATGATTAATTATATTTCGTAATTCAGTCTTAGTAAGACAGCTGTGGGCAAACATCAAAATATCATCTTTATCAAATTTTAATGTTATAAATGAACTTTCATTAAGTTTATTTTTTTCTGCCATTGTTAGAAGTATTCTGTCATTTTCGCCCTGCATTATATTCACATTAACCAAACATGCACTATAACCTGACAGACATTTCCGAACTGCTTTGGCTAATTCTTTGTAATTTAATATATTAACTTTTTGATGATATTTAACCTTAGAAATTTCAGTTGGAATTTCCGGAGATTTCGTTTCGTTGGCCATTATTATTATAAATTAGATAAAAGTATATTATAATATGGACTTGATTAAGCGACTTGCTGATATATATTCAGAAGATTATATCGCCACAAAATTACCACACAATTTTGCAATTTTGCCAATCGCCAACGACAAATCTGCTGGTTATAACGAAGACGATATTTTGTACAACAACGAGTCCGACGATGAAGTAGTTGCTGTTGCAGATAAAAAAAAATTACAGCAGACCAACAACTGGACGATATAATGTTAAGTATCACATTGCTAAAAAAATAATAAAATTAAATTTTACTGTTGCCGAACAATAAATATTTTGGAAGCTTATCAAACCTTTTTAAAATCTGAAAATAACTGGCTATCAAAGAAATATAAAATATGATTTTATTTTTGTTAAAATATTTAATTTAATGCCAGTTGATAATACAAGAAAATTATATTTAATTTCGTTATGTAAAACTATCAAATGTAAATCTGTACTTGCGAAATACGAACAAATTTATAAAATTATAAGTTTGTATCACCATAAAATTACAAGTAATTTTGTATCGACTTAGTTGGCACCCAGCTATTAAATTTATCGCTATACCCGCGCCACTTAACTAAACTTTTGTTGCCGCGTTTTCGGATAACTTTTTCAATAACAAATACGTCTTGGAAAGTTTTCTGAAGTTCCTGCTCGTAAAAACTACCGCTTATAGGCTCACCTAATAAATCTTTTAACGCGTATGTCACTGGTATTGTTAAAAGTACTTTATCAACAACAAATACTTCTTCGCTCCAGTTTGCAGTAAATCCCTTTTCAAATGTTTTTTTCGTCAGATAAATTCTAACTCGATCACCAACTTTAAATTTATGTCTTCGATACATGTTTTCGTTTGCTAATATCAGATTTTTAATTGCGTCACTCGGCGACATTTTAATGGTTCGATGTTTCGTATTATTATATTCGTCAACAATGTTCTGTAAATTGTCAATATATTTACTCGTATTTTTACTGTCAAATACTTATGAATTTTTTCGTTTAGTGTGCGATTAAATCGCTCGACGACAACGCTTTTACCTTCGTTTCCTGTGACGTATTTTTTGATGTTATTTTGAAGCAAAAACTGCTCGAACTTTTTATTAAAAAATTCTGCTCCGTGATCAGTCCAGATTCTATTTGGTTTTCTTTCTGTTTTTGTTATTATTGACTTTAGCGCATCAGTTATCGACGTTCCAGTCTTATCTGAAACTGGCACACTAAAAGCATATTTACTAAAAACGTCTATGACATTAAAAGGATATCTCTTATTATTTTTAAATTCGGCTAGATTTGACACATCAACTAAATCTATCGCCCAGATATCATCAACGGCATTTGCGACAACTTTATGTCGCGGAAACGTTTTTTTTTTAGGTTTGTGTAGCTCTGCCGCAAGATCATCATACAATTGTCCAGACTTTCCAAGTCCAAGTTTATATTTTGCTCCAATAAAACCCTGCACCAACTTTCTATCAATACGCTCTCGCATATTTACAGGTTTCATATCACGAAGTTCGTCTAACATTACTTTATCGCAGCTGTGTTTATTTTGTTCGTTGTTTGGAAGTTCAATGTCTCTGTAGCAGATATCATGGCGCATAGCTATTGCATCAACTTGATTGTAAGGCTCTTGTCCTGGTAATGGATTATCGTTTTCATCTAGTTGTTTATCAAGTGGATTATAAGGTCCGGTGTATTTATGGACTGGCAAGGTACAACCGCCTTTTGGTTTCGGTAATTTGCCAATTACTTTATGTATATCTATACCAAAACCAATTATTTCTCTGTTGTTACATTGTTGGCAATATGTGACAATTTTATTTTGCTCGAGACATAAATCTCTGTCAGAGTCGCACTTGCATATCATTATATATTTTCAGATTTATAATAATACTTGTTTTCAGTCGTCTACTTATTTTCAATCGTCTACTAAAATAACCTCCCTGACAACGTCAGGGCAACCAGCTCCGGACAATTTGTTTAAAAACATACTTTTTCTTTTTCCGCAGATTGCGCAAAGACTTTTTAGCATCATCCTGTTGTTCTTTGTTTTTTCTGTTGTTTCATTGATATTTTCTGTTTTAGCTTTACATTTGAGACAATATGTTGACATTATATATTTGTAATTTAGATAAAATTAATTGCAATCTCACCATTAGCGTGAGAAGAATGATTGTCAAATTGTAAAATAACTTTTAAAAAGTTCTTCAAACTCGCGGACATCTGTGTTATAAACATCACGCAATAATATCCACAAGCAGAAGTTCCAATAGGTTGAAGTTGATTAGACGAATAATTAATTACTTTATATTTTTGAGATATATATTTTTTAATTACATCACTCGGTGGAAGTCCAAATGAGTCAAAGTAATTATTACCGTAAACTGCTACCCAATGTGTGCCAGATCCGTCGTTGAAATCTTGTATATTTATCACACAAGAACCTACAGCTGACGGTAATGGAATTGCCTCAAGTTCATCTTTGGAATAAACTCAGTGGAAATTTTTTTATTCGTTTTAGCTTATCAAGTATATCAATATTATTTAACTTGTCTCGTGCCTGGTAATGTTAGTCCTCGTCCTATTCCCAGCAGATTTGGCAGTAGACTTCCCGCTAGTCCCGCTAAAAGTGGAGCTATTGGAATAAATCCTCCTTTGGTTGTTCTTTGACGTCGCGGTGTCTTTTTTTTCGTTGTTGTGTTTCTTTTTGCTGTTTTTCGTTTGGGCATTTTATATTTATCAGTCACATAAAATTAACTGAAAAGTTAAACAGAAACATTAAACGAAACATTAAACTGAAAAGTTCAACTTGCAAAATAAGTAATTTTTTTACTTAAACTAAAAAGTTAAACGAAACATTAAACTAAAAAGTTCAACGAAACATTAAACTAAAAAGTTAAACTAAAAAGTAAACGAAAAAATTCAACGAAACATTACTCTAAAAAGTTAAACTAAAAAGTTAAACGAAAAAATTCAACGAAACAATAAACTAAAAAGTTAAACGAAAAAATTCAACAAAACATTAAACTAAAAAGTTAAACTAAAAAGTTAAACAAAACATTAAACTAAAAAGTTAAACGAAAATTTTCTTTATACCACTGCCCTCAACTGCCTTTTTCGTTGCGCCTGATACTGCTCCAGACTCTGCTGTAGTCCTAATGTGCCTAACACCGGTAAAAGTTTTGGTAATAACGTTCTAGCTGTTACAGATAGTGCCGGACCGAAGAAGCCGCCATGTTTTGCCATTGCTGTTATTTGTGTGGCACTTAAATTTAAAACAAAAGGTTTGCTGCGGTTATACTTATTTACTTGTTTTTTGGTTAACATTAATTTTGTTAAAGTACCCGCTGCGTTAGGGTTGATTTTTAATGATACCTGCCTCTGTTTTGCAACAGCAGCTGATAATTTTTTAACTTGGCCATCAGTCAAATATATTTCTTTTAAAATATATTTTGTCATCTTATATTAAAGTTACAGATTAAACTTTTACCGACATTTAACCTCCGACATAGTCGACTGTAACTACTCTATCGTTGATCACTAACGCGTACATGTACAACTGTGCCATTGGAACTGCTCCGAGAGTCCATGTGATTTCAATATCAGCAGTTGAAAATACATCTCTTTCATTTTGTTTACTAACATCAAAATGAAATATCGGATAAAGTGTACGAAACTCCTCTACTGATATCTGAGATCCATCTCCGACATCTTGATATTTTTGTATTGCGTCGAGTAGGTACATGTAAGGTCGAGTAACATTTTTATTAGCGTCATCTGCAAAATTGCATTCTATTGCTCGTTCTGGATATTGCTTTGAATTTATTCTAGGGTATATACGTCTGACGTCAGCGTTATCAAATATCGCATTGTTTTGTTGTTGGTTACCACGTCGCGCTTGTTGCTGAAATACAACAAATAATTGTCTTGGCAGTTGTTCACTTGATGTTGTGACTCGCCATGTGTAGTCGGTGGTATTTTGAACAGCTGTTTGATATATTTTATGTTGCTGAAAATTGATTTTGTTTGTGCTGTTTTGAAGAACTTCATCTAGTTCGAGAGATTTTGTTACTGTCGGTGTTATTCGTGGCATCCAAAGTGCAAGTTTGTTTATAATAAACTGTACATCAACTCCGCCTGACCTAAACAGGCAGTCGTTTTGTTCTGATCGATCTAAAATAAGTGTATGTTTAACTCCACGAAATACTTTATTGTAATCGCGACAAAAGTCAAATATTATACTTAATGGCAGCATCATTGTAATCTGACGTTATCCTGCTGCAAGTGCCTTTCTCTTAGCATAACCTTCATTGTAACGTGGATTTTTTACGTCAATTGTCGCGTTAACTAAATCTAACATTACAACACCGTTTGCAGCTGCTCCTGGTGGTGTTATACCAAAATTATTACAAGCAGCAATAAGTGAGACTCTTGTAGCGGCTTCTTTAGCGCCTGCATCTGGTGCGGCTATACCAAAATTAGCAGCATTAGCTATAAGAAAATCTCGTACAATTACAGCATCTGCAGCGGCATCAGCTCCGTGTACTGAAACACCTTTGGAGAGAAGTTCATTTGGTACGGCTAAACTACTTCTGGTATCTTTAAACCACACCATGTTAGTTGCAGTTGATCTGGAGTAATCATCAGAAAACGAAATAGTATTTAAGATTGTACTTGCAACTTGCAAGTGACTTGAAATATCCTCAACAGTTTGATTGGCCAGCTGATATCTGGCACTTTTAAATAAACACCAGCCGTTATTTACAAGAGCTACTTCTGTTCCGGCTGCAATTGCGACAGGTGGATTAGCTATTGTCATAATCTGGCCACGAACTTCCAATACAGCCTTGTGTGGCAGTAGAAATACATCTTCGTCTCGGGTATTAAATGTTCTGACGCCAGCTTTATTTGGCTCATTAGAATTTTCGTCGAGATACTCAACATATTCAAATTCTGTTACGGTGTTGTCCTCGTCATAAGTTTCTGTTAAATCGAGATAATTTTTGACAGACATTTTTTTATTTATTAGATTACATAATTTTCTAACGGTTACTATGTAATTGGTGTTGTTACTTTAGATATTAACTTTTGTATTATCTGCTCGCCCTTGGGTGATAAAAGTTTTTTTGTTGTTGTTATCATAGCACGTTGAGTTTCTTTTGTTGGAGCTACTTCTGATATGACCTGTTTGATTGTCGTTGGTGATCCACTTTGCGGTACGCCTTTAATTTTGTCAGTTATTTTTTGTCCCACTGCAGTTCCGGCTGCAGATGTGGCTCCAGTTGTAAAAGCTTTTGACGCGTCGAGTGCAATTGGTGCAACTTTATGCGCGATTCCCGAAACATTTTCAATAATTTTAGCAAATATATTTCCCAAAAATCCTCCGACTATTTTTCTTCGATAACTTTTTTTTGTTTCATTATATCTGAGGTTGCATAATTTTATTACCAAATCTTTTGCATTACTAAAATATGTTTACTATGTCAGTAACTTTGTTATTGTACGCGTAAGTGTAAATAGTAACATCCTCGTTATTCAAATCCAGCTGTCGTCCAGATTGATCTGTCAACTGCATATTTATACTCGTTATTTGATTTTCAACATTTAGCGGATAATAAACAACTTGTCGCGGATTAATTTGCATGAGCGATCCCGGTGGAACATCTGGCGAAAAACTATATATCGTTTGTCCTTTACTACCCTGAGCTGAGTAAGATCCAGACGCAATGGAGTAATTTATTACTATTGTATTTACGTCAGTTATATTTACCGGAAATTCACCGTCATATGTTTCAGTTCGTCCTGCATCAGATCCATATCCCCAGCGAGTATCAAATCCAATCAGCGACGCTATGCTTTTTTCTGATGAAAAATCTACTCCAAAACTATTTTTCAATGTTACTCTGTCGCGTAAAGTATTATAATTTGGCGTTAGCTCAAAATTGTCAGCGTCCCCTCCATTTTTCGTTATTAATTCGCGCATTATTTTATTTAAATCAGTTATGTTGTAGGCTCCTTGCGGAATTTTAACCCAGGTCCACGTATGTCTTTGAACTAAAGATGGAGTTAAAGTAAACATAAATTCATCATTGACATCAGTTTTCACGTTAGCCATGGAATGTCAACACGTACATGAAATTAGTCCAATTTCATACTGTTTTTCAGTATCAAGTTGTATTGGCGGAATATAATTTACTGAAAAATTTGCGCTATCTTTCGCGTTAGCCGTACTAGAGTCTAGTAATAATGTTGTTGACATTGTTATATATTATATTTTTACAAAATTAACATTTACAAAATTGATATTTACAAAATTGATATTTACAAAATTAAGTCGCTATGTAAAGTTTCGTATTCGTCAGATGTTAATAAATTTTCCGATCTTAAATAATCAAGTATATCAATAATTTCATTATCAATTTCAGCGCCAACATTTCCGGCTTCCTTTGATGATATCAGAAGCATTATCTGCCTATCATTTCGGCAGTTAATGCAAATATTTTTACACCTGTTCCGGTTACTTGCGGTTGTTCAAGTGATCTTTTTAAAGCTTCTGCTGCCACTATTTCTTACCCTCAGCCAACACTTTTTTGCCATAATCTAGTTTTTCCTCATCATAAAATTTTGCTTCAGTATCTATAGTACTAAGGTAAGTATCACTTTTATGTTTTTTGTTTAATTTTGTTATATTAAAAAAAACTTGCTTATAAAGGTTAGCAATAATTGCGTGTCGACGTAATCTAATATTTTGCTTATAGTTTTCATTACTTGGTGTTATATTTTTAATATTATCTTCACCTTCACCTTTATTTATTATTTCTTCTAGTTTTTCTAAATTTTCATCAGCCTCAAATTCATCTTTTGCAATATGATGTAATCTAACATTTTTATATCCATACTCTTTATTAAAATCATTATATTCGGAATTTTTTATTCTATCAAACATATTTCTTCTATCAAATTCAAATTTATTTCTAAAATCTTCTTTTTCATCTTTTTTTCTATATCTTCTAATTTCCTTCTAATTGGCCCAACTGTTAAACTTGCTCATTTTCGTTCAAGTTCAAGTGGATTATTGATCAGACGATCTATTTCAGCTTGTCTAGCAACAGGATCATCAATATTTGCTGAAAGTTCTTCAGCCAATCTTTCTTTTTCCTCGTCAGATCTACCAATAATTTTTGCGGCAGCTGCTTCTTGTTGTTCTCTAACAATTCCGACAAAACCTTTTTCCTGTAGTTTCTTAAGTTCTTCTGGAGACATTGTTTGCACTTCAGGTTGTTTTCCAAGTAGGGCCTCAGTAACCGGTTTGAAAATCGCGGCTGTTGTTTCCTCTGCAGACACTTGGCCACTTCGTGCTTGTTGAATCATCTTTCTAAGTCCTTCTTTAGATTTAGCAAGTTTTTTTCAGATTTTCTATATGTTTTCTGTATTTTGCTTGTCTTTCCATAATTATTATATATAAATTTTATATTAAACAAAATTGGGAAAATTATAAATAATTTTCAATACAACATCGAAACATTTTAGCTGGATTATGTGTAAGTTTGTCAAACAAGAAAAAGTTATATTTATCCGCTGTCGCTTTATGATAAAGTTCAATAAATTTATCTTTTGTTACATCGCCACATTGCTCGTTTGCAATATTTCTAACGTCAACATTGTCTAGTCCCGGAAATAATATAAAACAACCAGTATTTCGCCAAATAAATCTGTCGACGTTGTAAAAACCTTGGGCTAAATAAACAGAATTACATTTCTTATTACGTGATAGTGAAAAATACGATCTTATTTTATTCATCTCTACATTATTTAGCGGAATATCGTCAAAACCTACTATCGTATGCTCGGACGAATCAAGTTGATTAACCGGAACAAGATCTTCTGGTTGTCTGATAATAAAAAAATCTTCACCAGCATCAAGATCATCGCGAAGTTTGTTATTATATTCGCTTAGTAGCTCATACTTATCTTGCTGTGGATTAATTGTATAAATATAAACTCGATCGTAATTAAAATTATTCCCGAGAAGTAAATTCATAAGCAAATTTGTTTTTCCTGATCCAGTTCGCCCAACAATAAGATAATGCCAATCTGGAAGTTCGTTACTATGCTTATGTTTCACCAACCGCTCTGTATCAAAATTTAGTATCGGCGACGACGTTGTCGTTAATTTTGCCATTGTTTGTTATACATTTTATGTTATATTAAACTGACTAATGTTAACAATTTTATGTTATATTAAACTGACTAATATTAACAAATTTTTGTAGGATATTAAATAAATAATGAGCCATTATACAAAATTTGGAACAACATTAGGAGATTCATCGGCCATAACAACAAACGGCAATATTGATTTATCCGGATACCTAAGAAAATCCGGCGATACAATGACAGGAAACCTTTCTATGTCAAATCAGCGAGTAATAGATTTAGAAACAGATTATCCGCCAATAAATGTTGTTGATACACAAGCTGTTAGTTATAAACAACTAAAATCCGTCGACGGCAATAAACTAGATAAATCTGGCGGGATTTTAAGCGGCAACTTAGACATGTCAGGGAAAAAAATTATAAATTTAGAGACTGGATATCCACCGGCAAACTTAAATTATACACAAGCGGTAAGTTATTCACAGTTGAGGTATGTGGATGATAACAAATTTGATAAAATCGGCGGAACGGTAATAGGTAATATTAACATGTCAGGAAAAAAAATTATGGGGTTAGAAATTGTATATCCGCCGGAAAACTTAAATCAAACACAATCTGTAAGTTATGCACAATTAAAATCTGTTGACGATAATAAACTTAACAAAGCCGGCGATACAATGACAGGTAATATTAACATGTCGAGTAAAAAAATTATAAATTTAGAGACTGCATATCCGCCAGAAAACTTAAATCAAACACAAGCTGTAAGTTATGCACAACTAAAATCTGTTGACGATAATAAACTTAACAAAGCCGGCGACACAATGACAGGTAACCTTGCAATGAGCAATAATTCAAAAATAACTGGACTACCAACAACCTCACCACAAGCTGATGCTGATGTTATTAGTTATGCTCAGTTAAAGGAAGAACTTACTCCATATTTTAAGAAATCCGGTGGACCAATGTCAGGTAATATAAACATGAGAGACAAAAAAATAATGACGACTTACGTTCCAGTTAACCCTAACGATTTGACAAATAAAGCGTACGTTGACAGTCTGTCTAGTGGTATAAAACGAACTAAAAATAATGTTGGGTATATTCCAACACTTTATAAAGCAACTGACAACCGAGCCGGGTTTGAAATAAGCGCATCAGCATATTATCCTGAAAATTATCCTTATTACGCTTTCTCTGATGGGCATGAGTGGACAACCAACGGAGAAGTTGAACATTTTTGGATTAAAATTAAATGTCCTACTGCAGTTGCCATTTGGCAATTTCATTTGCGCGGCAGATTAAACTCTAGAGTTGGAAGAATTTATAATTGGCAATTGGAGGGATCAAACAATGATATCGACTGGGCAACATTGTATAGTGCAGTAAATATGCATATTTCAACAGCACAATATTTTACAATTCCAGTGGAAAATATTGTTAACAAGTACTTATATTTTCGAGTTAATATTTTTGCTGCCGAACATCCATTTCCGGGACTAACAGCATTTCAAATATATACACTCGATGATCAAATTTAATCTAATGCTATAAAATAATGACAGAACCACCAATTATAACTGTTGCGAGGGAATTTTATGATTATATTCTTAACCGTAGAAAACACTTTTTGGGTGAATCACTAGCGGCAAGTGCGATAAATACCAGAAATTTTTTTCAATTTCAATGATAAACTCTCTATTGTTAGAGGAAGAAA
The DNA here is from genome assembly GCA_016617855.1 of Megalonaias nervosa. Taxonomy (NCBI): domain Eukaryota; kingdom Metazoa; phylum Mollusca; class Bivalvia; order Unionida; family Unionidae; genus Megalonaias; species Megalonaias nervosa. The sequence continues at coordinate 2,657 of JAECUM010030487.1, read as the reverse complement.
AACATTTTGTTCGTGTTATGTATATGCGAGGACCACAACTAAAAGAAACAACAGAAAATTTTGAAGTGATAAGGAGATACTGTCATCCTGACGATTGCCTGGAAGAACAAAAACAAGTTGAAATCCTGTTAAAAAAACATATTCCTCGAGCTTGATCTGGGAAATTTGGATTTGATAATAAAATCGGACTTAATAAAAGCACGAAAAGAGATGATATAAAAAAATCTGTAGAAGATAGTCATGATAACCTAAGAACATTTATGGAAACTAAAATAATAAGAATAAAAAGAAAAAAGAAGTTATACAATAGTTTTTTAAAACGAGAAATTTTTAAGTATCTCGGTATGTACTACCACGACAAAGAAACTCTAATTAAAATCGTTACTATGGCATCAGACACTGAGTTAATTATTAAAGCTTTCGCAAACGCAATTTTGCCAATGACACGTAAAAAAAACCCAGAACTTGATCCGATTATTGTTGACAGATCTATAAAGATAATCAAAAATTTTGACGATGAAATTAGTGATCTTAATGATATTGAGGGAAAAACGTTTTTTGATAAAGTCAGCCAAACAGATTTAGTAGCAAAGCCTGATTCTTTTTTTGATATAGATGAAGCGGATGATCTTCCATTTCCATCAATCCACCGCTCTAGGCAATTGTCATTACGAAATTATTACAATGAAGTTGAAAAAATATTCACAAAACAATATGACTTATTATTTTTAAAAATAGCTTCTGCTATTGGTCTGCTAACAAACGAACCAAAATTACTTAAAAAATTAATGCTAGCAAATTTCGTGATTGCATATGCAATTATCAGACAACATCTTGTTTTAAAAAATTACACGTTAGATCAAGTAAGCTTGGTATTAGGTTATATTGATAAAACAGAAAGCGATTACAGCAATTTAGTGAATGAAACAGATTTGTATAAAGATGAAGTAGGAAATACTTTTGACTCATACGCCTGGTTAAAGAAAAATGAGGTACTAACAGATGAACGATATAAGGATACTTCGTCAGATGTTTATAACAAATATAGAATTTTTATAGCTGATCCAAATAATAATAAGTTCCGCAAGTTTCTTGATTCAGTTGCTGGTACCAGAACTTTTGTCTTTGTATAAAATATTGTATAATGAAAAAACGTATAATCGATTTCATTCACATTTCAGAAGAAATTCCAAAACAAGATGTTGACACACTAGTACAATATTATAAATTTTATCACAAAAACCTCTGGTGTGTAAAAGAATGTTATAAATACTACTGTAGAATACTTCGAGTAATATCATATTTGCCATTGTTAATGACTGGCTCTGGTATAATCTCAAGTGGAGCATTATTAAATCCGTTTTTGTTAATAATATCTGGTGTCGGTGTCTCTCTTTCAACATTTGTGAAAAAAATTGAACCTAAACTTGAACAAAAAAAAAATGCTTGTAAAACAGCAAGTATCACTTACAAAAAATTACTTGATCAGATACGATCTTACTTGCGAGGTGTAAAATATGATATGGACGATTTAATACGCGAGTTCCGTATTACTGACAATATGTTAACTGATATCCTACCAATAAGAGTCGGCAGGTATGAAAAAAATTATCATAAAATATGGTTACAGCAATAGTAGATCATCTTTCCAATTTTTGTATAGCTTTAGAAATATCATTGTCAAATAAAATATCAACCATATTGTCAATAAATGTCTGACCAACCTCTTATTCGGTCGTCATTTTCAGTTGCGAATAACCATACTGACCCATATTTTGGTGATATATGATATCCAACTTTTTTAATACAGTCGCTTATTATTTTAGGTTTTATGCCAGTATAGCATGAGGCTGATTTCATTGAATCAAATCTCTTACAAAATTTGTTTGTTAGATCAAACCCAACATGTCGGATTGACGTTGACGGATAGCCTATATTATATAATATTTCATTGTTTAATATGAAATTTTGTCTAAACTTTAAAATATTTCAGTAGTAGACTAATAGGCTGGCCTTGGATCAGAGACCTAACTCCCCAAAAACAATCAGGTACACAAAATGTTTAATTTATCGGAAACACAAAAAAATGTCTAATTTATCGGATACACAAAAAATGTTTTACTAGGGGGAGTTGGGTCTCTGGTCCAGAACCAGCCTATTAGTCTACTACTGATGCTACATGTCTGCGGCATGATAACCCAGTTTAAGACATCACTATGAACTTCACAATGCAGACATCGTAGCGATATGACTGAAACATTGTTAAAGTTACGTTAAAAGTCCAGAACACACACACACACACACACACACACACACACACACACACACACACACACACACACACACACACACGGATTAAAAAAATCATTGTTACGGAATAAGGCAAGAAAATAATTTGGTAATGCCTTAGAACAATTTGGGAAATTGGTTTCTTAGATGGATACTGCGTTACCTAGGGTGGTTCATATTTTTCGTTGTTGTTGACTGGGTAAAACATACAAGTCGCTCACGGCGAGATACCCATACAGCATGATGTGCACGGGTATTTTACCCCTGTTCGTGTACATTTTATCTCTCTCTATTTATATGAGACACATTGTCTTATGCAACACAGCGATTCCTTGGATCTTGTCAAGGAGTGTCAATACACTTACGAC
>JAECUM010030486.1:0-24835 GCA_016617855.1 Megalonaias nervosa | reverse complement strand
ATGTATAGGTCTGTATATGATGTATAGGTCTGTATATCAGGCATAGGACTGTATATACTGCATAGGTTTATATATGATGTATAGGTCTGTATATACTCTATATGTTTATATATCATGTATAGGTCTGTATATGATGTATAGGACTGTATATACTCCATAAGTTTATATATCATGTATAGGTCTGTATTTGATGTATAGGACTGTATATACTGTATAGGTTTATATGTGTTGCATAGGTCTGTATACACTGTATAGGTTTATATATGATATATAGGTCTGTATACACTGTTTATGTTTATATATGATGTATAGGTCTGTATATGATGCATTGGTCTGTATATGATGTATAGGTCTGTATATGATGTATAGGTCTGTATATGATGTATAGGTCTGTATATGATGCATAGGTCTGTATATGATGTATAAGTTTGTATATGATGTATAGGTCTGTATATGATGTATAGGTCTGTATACACTGCATAGGTCTGTATATGATGAATAGATCTGTATATACCGTATAGGTTTATATATGATGTATAGGTCTGTATACACTGTATAGGTTTATATATGATATATAGGTCTGTATACACTGTATAGGTTTATATATTTTGTATAGGTCTGTATGTGATGTATAGGACTGTATATACTGTATAGGTTTATATATGATGTATAGGTCTGTATACACTGTATAGGTTTATATATGATATATAGGTCTGTATACACTGTATAAGTTTATATATTTTGTATAGGTCTGTATACACTGTATAGGTTTATATGTGATGCATAGGTCTGTATACACTGTATAGGTTTATATATGATGTATAGGTCTGTATATGATGTATAGGTCTGTATATGATGCATAGATCTGTATATGATGTATAGGTCTTTATATGATGTATAGGTTTGTATACATTGCATAGGTCTGTATATGATGTATAGGTGTGTATATGATGTATAGGTCTGTATGTAATGTATAGGTCTGTATACACTGCATAGGTCTATATATGATGTATTGGACTGTATACACTGCATAGGTCTATATATGATGTTTTGGACTGTATATACTCTATAGGTCTGTATATGATGCATAGGTCTATATATGATGTATAGGTCTGTATATGATACATAGGTCTGTATATGATGCATAGGACTGTATACACTGCATAGGTCTGTATATGATGCATAAGTCTGTATATGATGCATATGTCTGTATATGATGCATAGGACTGTATGCACTGCATAGGTCTGTATATGATGCATAGGACTGTATATACTGTATAGGTCTGTATATGATGCATAGGTCTGTATATGATGTATAGGTCTGTATATCATGTATAGGTCTGTATATCATGTATAGGTCTGTATATGATGCATAGGTCTGTATATGATGCATAGGACTGTATACACTGCATAGGTCTGTATATGATTCATAGGTCTGTATATGATGTATAGGACTGTGTACACTACATAGGTCTGTATATGATGCATAGGTCTGTCTATGATGCATAGGTCTGTGTATAATGCATAGGACTGTATGCACTGCATAGGTCTGTATATGATGCATAGGACTGTATACACTGCATAGGTCTGTATATGATGCATAGGACTGTATATGATATATAGGTCTGTATGTGATGCATAGGAGTGTATACACTTCATAGGTCTGTATATGATGCATAGGACTGTATACACTGCATAGGTCTGTATATGATGCATAGGTCTGTATATGATCCATATGACTGTATACACTGCATAGGTCTGTATATGATGCATATGACTGTATATGACACATAGGTCTGTGTATGATGCATAGGAATGTATACACTGCATAGATCTGTATATGATGCTGTTGTTGTTGTTGTTGTTGTGGGGCCTAATGCCATTTTTCAGCACACGATAGGCTATACATGGCGGCCAGTATTAATGGTGGAGGAAGAAACCGGGAAATCCCCGGAAAGAACCACCGACTCACGAGAAGCTACTGGCAAGCTTTCTCACATATCCACATTCGCCGAATCCTAGACCCGAACCCACGCAGACAGAGGTGAGATGGCAGTGATTCGTAACGGAGAGCGCTTTAGACCACTCGGCCACTCGGGGCCCCCTGTATATGATGCATAGGACTGTATACACTGCATAGGTCTGTATATGATGCATAGGACTGTATACACTGCATAGGTCTGTATATGATGCATAGGACTGTATATGATGCATAGGTCTGTATATGATGCATAGGACTGTATACACTGCATAGGTCTGTATATGATGCATAGGACTGTATACACTGCATAGGTCTGTATATGATGCATAGGACTATATATGATGCATAGGTCTGTATATGATGCATAGGACTGTATACACTGCATAGGTCTGTATATGATGCATAGGACTGTATATGATGCATAGGTCTGTATATGATGCATAGAACTGTATATGATGCATAGGTCTGTATATGATGCATAGGACTGTATACACTGCATAGGGCTGTAAATGATGCATAGGACTGTATATGAAAAATAGGTCTGTATATGATGCATAGGACTGTATACACTGCATAGGTCTGTATATGATGCATAGGACTGTATACACTGCATAAGTCTGTATATGATGTATAGATCTGTATATGATGCATAGGTCTGTATATGATGTATAGGTATGTATATGATGCATAGGTATGTATATGATGTATAGGTCTGTTTATGATGTATAGGTCTGTATATGATGTATAGGTATGTATATGATGTATAGATCTGTATATGATGTGTAGGTCTGTATACACTGCATAGGTCTGTATATGATGCATAGGACTGTATACACTGCATAGGTCTGTATATGTTGCATAGGACTGTATACACTGCATAGGACTGTATATGATGCATAGGTCTGTATATGATGTATAAGTCTGTATACACTGTATAGGTTTATTTATGATGTATAGGTCTGCATATGATGCATAGGTCTGTATATACTGTATAGGTTTATATATGATGTATAGGTCTGTATGCACTGTATAGGTTTATATATGATGTATTGGTCTGTATATGATGCATAGGTCTGTATATACTGTATAGGACTGTATATACTGTATAGGTCTGTATATACTGTATAGGACTGTATATACTGTATAGGTCTGTATATACTGTATAGGACTGTATATGCTGTATAGGTCTGTATATACTGTATAGGTCTGTATATACTGTATAGGACTGTATATACTGTATAGGTCTGTATATACTGTATAGGACTGTATATACTGTATAGGACTGTATATACTGTATAGGTCTGTATATACTGTATAGGACTGTATATACTGTATAGGTCTGCATATACTGTATAGGTCTGTATGTACTGTATAGGTTCTGAATAGATGATCTCATTGTAAATATTAGCACCATATTGAAAACTCATTATGATAGTATCACGTTTGGAGATTAAAAATTGTATAAGATTTGCTATATTTTGATTCCGTTGGAATAAAGTTTAATACAGAGGAAAAATATTAATGTATTTTAATTTTTTAAATGTAAAACACGAAAGGAGTACACATGGTTTACTTCTCTATATCATAATACTCGTTTTATATGCACATTAATAATATTAAAATGCATCTGCTTGAGTTAAATTGATTTTGTTCCGACCCTATGGTCATAAACTAAGTAACAGAAAGAAATGAAATCAACAGATTTAGTAAAAATTAGCAAATCATCTATTTGTCTAAGTTGCAGAGTGAAAATTGAAAAGTAACCTACAGTATTGTAAATTAAATCCTAACTAATCGTAAATGTTCTGTCACAAGTCAAACAGTATCAAGTGTTCCCAATAAATTCCAATATGAAATGTGCCGACGTACCAATAGTCTTCAATATGTGGATGTATCACAATGATATTATACAGAATGTCTTTGAATGAATTGATACTAATCCTAATCAATGTGCTAGTTCCAAAACGTCAATGAGCATTTTGTAATTCAAATGGATAAATATTATTTTTTACCAAAAATGATTCCTCTCAAATTATAACTGAATACAACAGTAAATCATTCCACAGACTACACTTAAAGAAGAAATGAATAATTGTTTACCCCATCCTGCGTATACTACTTTCACCTGACCGAAGACAATTAAAATGCCCAGGATGTGGGTCATTTTAAAGAGAAAATTCCATCAAGCTTTCAATAAGTTAGAACGTTATAAGTTCCTGAGCAAGGTTAGACCTTGAATTCCAATCAAAGTAAAAATCTTTAAAAATGCACATTTAACAGGACTTATGGAGAGTAACAGGATTGCTTTTTTCAAGATAAAAGTGTTCATACCTGTTATGACCGTCTAGAAACAGGACGTTCGGCTATCAAATTTCCACAGTATCAGGGAAAAGGAGAAGCAGGCACAGAGATAAGAGAAAATATAGTTGTTATCATTGTCCAAAAAAGAATATTGGTCTTATGAGTGTCCGGTACATCACAAGAAATTTAAAGAAGACAGAAACAAACTTTTGGAATTAGGATAATCCACTCGCTCTAGGCAGTAGAGGATATTTGTATGTGTTTACCTTTTTGTTCCTGATATAAGTTATGGCTTTCTATCCCCCATGACTTTTGCTCATTTTAGCATAAAAGCCATAAACTGAGTGTAACCCGTGGAATATTAATTCACGAATGTGAAATGACCAAAAAAGTAGTCAAACAAGTGACCCGATTCATACAAGACAGAGGCAGTGACCTATTTCAGTAACCATCAAAGACGCCTATGCCAATACTATGGTAAACATTTTACTCGATTTTTATTGTCTGTAAATCCGCTACCCCACAGTTTTTTATTTTTGCTTGGAGTTGTAGGTGGTTTCCCATTTCTGTCAACACAGTATTGAACAGGGCCATACAAATTATTTTATTCTCGATAGCCACAGAATACAGTTTACTAATCGGGTTGAGACTAACTTCATCGCGATCAGGCAATCGTTGAACGATGTAATCGAACACTTGTTGAGCGATTGTTTGGATATCAGTATGCGCAGGAAATATCCGCCTACTTTAAGTCCGGAGAGAAGAGATCTTGTGAATGGGTTGCAAGATTACCAAGTGTGATAGCTGCATTAAATAATGAGATTACTCGTGGAATGTCTATGAAACCCATCAATGCGATCCCAAAAACACATACCAGTACAATGACATGACTCTCCTTCAAGACAACCAGTACTAGATAATGTGACTGTCAGATATTTATATGAACCTGATGAACTTGAAGGTGGTAAATAAAAAAAGCAACTGACCCAGTCTGGAGTGTAACCACACATAAAATTTCCAGCGTGGTAAGATCTACGGGTAGAACTGCAATCTACAAACTAGATTCAACTGCTCCTCAACGTGGATTTGTACGTGAACAATTGCAAGTAATTCATGAAGATACACAAATACCACCGCCTTCACTTTTGTGAAAGGAGGACACCAGCGCCCCGACGTCGATTACATTCAAGACAGGCCAGCATCACATTTTTGCGTGTATGGCCGAGACTACTGTTAATTCTATCCAGAGTGAATTGTTTTGGATTATTATTCAAATACTTCCACAACATAACTGTGATATAGCTCACACAATAATTATTCCGTCGTTGTTTCAATGTCAGAATAAATTCAGCATCGAGATCAAAGTCGTGCTTATTTTTTTTTATCACATTGCTTATAACCAGCTAATTTTTTCTTTACTACATCGTCGCCATTGCCAGTAGTTTAATTATTATTTACTGTGAAGTCTATGATAACCCTCCGCAGCTGAGACATTCTTCTTACTCGAGACACTGCCAGATAAACTAAATTTGACCACTCAATAGGATCATCAAAAATCCAAATATTTGTATCGGAAATAGTTAATCCTTGTGACAAATGAATCGTTATAGCATATCCTAGCATCCATGGAGATTTATCCATCGTTACCGCGCTCTCAACAACATCAACAGGAACCAAAACAATATCATTTAATACAAGATTTGATTTTTCCCCTAACCCCGGAATGTCAACATCAATATTTTGCCGTCGTGTATCTGCTGGTCGATAAATAATGGTACAGGTAGATCGGAAAATTTTTCTTTATGTAACATAAATAACTGCTGCTGAAGTGAATCACGAACTATCTTCCGACTTGCAACTATCAAATCATCAGTCCTCCACAAATTCAAAAAATCATTTAAATGTGTTTCCGGAATTATCTCACGCATTATTTCACACTGAATTTTATCTGACTGCAGTCTCATTAATTTCTTAAACTCTCTCAACGTTGGATCAAGTGCTCAGTAATTATCATTTATTTCCTTATAATAATCTACGAATGTTTTCAGCCAGTCATGCGGAGATAATCCAACAAAAGGTGGTGGTGGTTGATCATGATCGCCACACTTTATTATAGCAGAGTTTCGAGTTAACAACCAATCAAGAAACATTTTTAATACCTCCACAGATACCGAGCATATTTCATCCCAAATAATAATTTTAGGAATGTATTTTTCACCCATTCGTTTAGGTGCCCATGCATCTCCTTTCCATCTAAAGAAGCTGTGATAAGTATGAGATTTCACTCCAAGCTCGATCATTTCTCTGGCGAGGCTATGTGTAGGTGTCAAAACAACCATATCAAAATTCCGAAATAATTCGATCGTTGTTTTGCCAGAACCACCGCATCCGTTAAGATTAAGTGTTTTATGTCTGGCCACGGAATCATATACAGATGGTACTGATGATCATTGTGACATAAGACTATTTTTATAATAAATATCCTAAGATTCAAGGTCGGCTGATTCAGAATAACGAAGTATCATTTTTCGCTTTATTTTCCATTCGCCCCATGATGCATCGATACCAATCTTTAACAAATCTGCATGTTTTCTACGTATATAAAATGAATCCGTGGCCACTCTAACCGCGGTATCAGGAAATCTGTTTATCATCGATAATAAATTTATCGAAACATACGCGAGCATCGAAGATCTTAAATGAGCAAAACTGTGGTGAGTCGACATCAATATAACTCACAATTGTACATAATTTAGTCCCGTCTGACAAATAAGCATTATTCCGACTTATAAATGTTCCTTTGTTCGTTGTATCAGTAATTATGAAATCGAGTTCGGCATCGTCGATGATTAATCTTGTGCAATGTCGTTTATGATCACATGAACTACCTTGAGTAAATTTACCGAATATTTTTCTAACGAGATCCTTTGCAATTTTATTTTCTTATTTAATTTCATCGGGATTACGTTCAAAGATTTCGTCAAGAACAGATCTCTCAACTACATGTAACCAGTCTTCTTTATATGGACAATTTTATATTATTGCTTCACTTACAGTTAACGGTATTAAAATTTCAGCATCAAGCATATATCGTAATAGCACTATTGGAGCCCAACACTTTTCTGACAAATGATGACCAAACCAAATATAAACAATCGGATGGAGATTTTCCGTGAACGAAAACGATTCAGTACATGCAAATCCAGTTAAGTCAAAATCTGGCCAGGGTCCATATATCGCAACTCTTGTCATCTCGTGTGTTGGATGTCCAAAGCGCTTAAAGTATTCAGAACACACTCCCATTCCAAGAAAACTTCCAGGATAATATGCAGCTATATCAACTGAGATAACATCCTTATAATCGTTTTAGTATTCCTCAATCCGCCGTGTCCGTATTCGACACAACTGTGTTGGACATCAAGAATTTCCGATCTTGTCGGCGACCATGAATTGTTCTCCTGAGCAAAGTAAGCAGCAACTGACGGAATTCAAAAACAATTACTGAGTAATTGTTCAACATCAACGGTATATTTCAACGCAAGATTTTTCATTTCCTCGTGGAGAGACTCAGATCGATAAATGTCTCCGCTAGGTCGTACAAACTGATCATAATTTTCACATTCGGAACTTCGAAATAACAACACAGATACAGGATCTCTTTTACTAATTTTATTTATAAAATCAAAAATATGACCGTCACAAAATTTAACAGTTCTATCTCGTGGAAATATTCTTACATCCATCGTTCACGCATGCGCATTATGATCAACGATCTCTATCGAAGCTCCCTTTGATTTATATTTTGATTCGCACAAAATCTCGCCGGTTATTGTCTTCACCCTTATCGGAAATTTTAATTTTTGTTCAAGCTCGGCAACGTCGTAGATTGTAGCGCCATTTTCTCTAACGTGCTCAGACCACTCATTTATTTTTTTACGTCGTAAATCCATTAAACCATTTCCACGTTTCGCGTTTGAGAAATGTTCTGTAACTCGCTCAGCAACACAATTCAGCGTCGAAAAGTTTCATCGATTTGAGATTATCAACGCTAGGTTTATCATTCAGCGAATATATGCATAAACAACTGCTGTCACAGGATATGCTCCTTCATAATATGGTTTGTCAATACCAGTTAGCGCTCCTGGTTTGGAATTTTTACTTAACTTTACAACGTCTCCAGCGTGATGTGATTCTCGAACAGGGTCACGCTTGTCACGGATAATCCAGGTATCATCTACTTCTGCAATAAACTTTATTCTAAAAATGTATCTTTGTCGAGATAATCAATGATTGTCTTTGCTCGTATTTCATTCATTGTAGCATCAACGCTACGCATGATTCTAAATGTTGACCACACTTGAGCCGCACCATCGTCGCGAAACTCTCTTTGCGCCACAAATATTATTGATCAGAGTCTGATCCGTTGGATCAACCAGAATTCGCCTCGGTAAGTCAGGGGTTATTCTGTCAAGATCGAATCCCCCTTGAGAAGGTTTGTACGCATATAATCTTGTAAATTCCTCCATTTTATAATTAAGGGAAATATATATTTAAATTAAACTTCAAAATAATTATGTAATGATTCGAGCAAAGAATGACTGCAACTCTTTGTAACGGTACTTGTGTAAATGAATTTTGTGAATACCACCTACAAAGCGTGCGAGGAGAGACTCGAGGACCAAAACTATGTTTGAAATGTAACAAAGGAGTCCGGGGAAAATCGCAGTTAGTTGTAGACTCTGGAGGCAGAAAATACAGGGCTTTTAAACGATATTATGATAACAAAAATAAACCATTGAATCCCCTATAAAAAACGCTGAAGTCTATCTCGCTAGATTTTCGGTCTAGCATCCCACAGTAATAAAATAACAATTTAGACAAATAATATTTACTATATAAATGGAGCGACGAGAATTTGTAACACATCCCATCAAAAAAAGTTCTGAGGCATCTCGTGATGGTGTAATTATGAATTGTAGACTAAAAACACCAGTCGGTTCAGTTGATAATGCTGGTTATCTCAGATTTACTGCTGAGAAAAAGATATCTTTGTCACAGATTTGTTTACGAGTGTTTTCAAGGACTGATCGAAAAGGTCTTGTGATTGTTCATATTGATTCAGAGCCAAAAAAAAATTTCTTTGAGTAATTTGCAGGCTATTACACAGAGTCAGAATTCTGCAAGACGGGATGTATGGGCGACATGACAATCGCGCAAGATCAGTTAAATCTGTAAATACAGAGACATGCGAAGAAATAATATTTCCATCGACATATGCAGCTGGCAAATATATTGATATTTATACATATTCAATACTTATGGCAAATAATATAACTAAATCGGCGTTTTCAAAAAAATACAAACAGCAAATAATATTTCAGTATTGCACACCGCAAGGACTGACAAGCTAGCTCTTCATGAGCAGTCAAGGGAGATAACTTTACATGGACTAAACAGAACAGCAACTCTACTTGGCTTCGAGATTACAGCCCTGGTGTTTCACACCAGGGCCACACCTCTCGCATTGCTCAGTCGGTCAAATGAATGGAAGCGTGAATAGAATGTTTTGATTTTCACTATGTCTGTGTGTGTTTACCATTCACATATTCCGGGGAAAGGAAATCAAAACGTGAGTTGTTTTGCGATGATGTATTTGAAAGCGTCTGATTTTTCTGTATGTCTGCATATGTACGACATTCATATGGTCCCAGGAAGGAAAACTAGCTTTCCGTCGCAAAACAATTTTGTTTTTCATTCATTTGACTGAGTACAGAATTTGTCTATACCTGTACATGCAGATTTTGATAATTATGTTGACAAGCTGACGTGTACAGGCATATAATTTATGGGGTTTGAAAGTCCACACATAGGTATAATAATGCAGCCAAGTTATGGATTCACTGGGCGGGCGGAACTCATCATGGCGGCGGTATTATATCTGCAACAAGGAAGGGGATTTCCCGCTGGGTTTTCCCATTATGTGTAATTTTATATATGAGTTCCGAACATGTATAGGAAAACAAACATGAATCATAGCTCAATCGGTAATGCGTCTAACTAGCGATCACATAGATAAATTAATGTATCTTCGAATCTCCAAAGACGCCAAAAAATATTTTTTTTTTATATAAGTAGGGAGACAGCAGGGACTAGTAGAAGATAGTGCAAATATAATCTGAAATCCAACGTGGTGTTATGTTATCGATCTGTTTTAATTGCCTGACTAGACACCTTAATTCCTGAGAGGTCGGGTCGCTCTGATAGCCCTCTGGACCTGCTTGAATATCGTTTGGCAATCTAGGGGTTCACTGGGAGTTGTGTCTGCGCTTAAATTAGCACTGATCAATACTAATGCCTGTTGGACGTAAACGAATATATGAGCACTATCATATGAGCTTGCGGCAGCAGATGTCTGTATATAAATAAGGTATATACTCCCAGGAAATGCTACCAATGAGCATCACCCGGGCCTAGCTATCTCCTTTTGACAAAAATTAAGAAATGCAATGGTTTTTTTAACCGATATTTATTATATAATGAATTCCGAAAATATTAATGCGATTATTTATGAGATTAAAAAGTTGCATGATGATGGTATCCAAATTTCTGATTAACTTGATACTGAAATAATCTTTTGTGATTTTGAATCACTGCAGGAACGAAGATACCAAGGTAGATATATATTACTAGGCAAATACAGGTTCATTAAATTACTCCAGCATTCAATGATACAGTCGTTGGCGACCGTCGATGATTCTCAAGTTGAACAATTCGTTTCACTCGCACACGCGATTGAGAAAATACGATCAGAGCTCTGTCGCGAATATGAAACAGATTGTGAATGGGCGTGTAAGACAGTTGAAAAAGATTATGTGAGATTGTAAAAGTGAAAGCGAAATCCGTGACAAAGTCACTAGTGACACCAGTGACTTCGTCATCGATAAAATGAAAGTGTTAAACAAAGGGAAAAATTTATTTCTGACTACAAGTAAAAAAAATATTTTTTATTCTGAATCAGAATATTTATTTTGGTTCTGATTCTAATATTTTTTTGAGCTTATCAAGTTTAAAATGAGATTTTTATCATATTTAACTTCAATAATATGATCTCGATTTAATTCTTGTACTTGTTCCTGAGTCAGCAATATTTTATTATCATCGCTCATATCATCAATAAGTAGCGTAATAGTACAATTTTCTGTGTCTGGAAAATTAAGATGTGATAGTATTGCACCGTCAAGAATTTCTTTATTTATGTGCGCGTACATGATAATAAGTCATTATATATATCCGGGGGTAAAAGTCAATTAGAAAAATTATTTTTTTATTAATATTTACGAGGGGGTCTAACGATGACACTGAAGATCTACGATCTTGGCGTTTGCCAAACGCTACGAGCATAAAGATCTATGAGCGTACATACAAACTTATCGTAAGAAATTCTCCTCTTAAATCAAGCATGTATTCACGCTGGTCAGTGAGTTTGAAATGTATCCGTGACAACAGCGGATTATAACATCCTCGATAAACCACATTAACTGGTTCTAACACAATCAAAAATCCAGGGGAGACTTGAGGGGTAAATGTGTTTAAAATACATCCCCTCTGGGCCTGACTGGATCACTCAAGATCTACTTGATAGCTACCATCGATATCATTACACACAAGATTGACTGCGATCGTGGTTGTAATGTTTACAACACTTGGTGATATATGACGACCACCACCGTGAGGATCATTATTATGGATCAGAATATTCGGAGGAGGGGGCTATCTTTCTCCACGCGGCAATAATCTGGGGATAGTATTCATCGATAATATCGTTGACGTTTTTCTTTCTTTCATCTGTGTTAAATACTGGTATCACAAATGTTGGTAATTGTTCTCCTGTAATCGCGTAACATCTTAGAAATAATTGTTTAACCGTTAATTTTTCGTCTAAAAGATCATAGACAAGATCATCGGCGGTGGCGATTGTTGTTTCAACGATGAGCAGACCGAAATACCAGAGGTCAATTATGACTCGATTGAGATGCTGTATTGCTGCAATGGTCTGCTGTTTTAGATAATTTTTGGATACTCCTGCACGTAACTGGCCAGCAACTGACGTAGCTGGTCGCGTACACGCGTATATTCAGGTGTAATAGCGTTAACGTATGAATTAATGAGTTTTTCGTTCGTGGTTGAAGGATATTTGACGGTGAAGAAATAATATCTCGATTTTACAGTATCGTCGGGGTTGTATTTTATTACACCTTCCGCTGGATTACTATCCGCGTCAATAGGTTTGTGTTTTTCCAAATTCCGCCATAGCTCAGTTTCTCGGTATTCTGGAAGTAACAAATATTTTCTTGTAGGTGGTGAAATTAGTTCGTTTAGGTTCTGGTGGACTTTCATATACCGGTGGAACTTCTGGCCAACCCAATACTGTTCGGAACGACGACTGATATATATATATCGACGGCAGAATTTGGAGTTGATATTTCTATCGCGGCTGATAATGTTGGCTCATGAACCGTGATAGCGATCTTGGATTCCTTTCCGGATAGATTTGATTCTGCGCTGGAACTCATCATTGATCTGTTCGATCTGATAACTGCCCGTAGGTATACCAACAAATTGCGAATCAAGGGTTCCATCGGGTTTATTTTTACACGCTAATACCAGTGAATTATTTGCTTGCAACCCACCGAATGACTTTGATCTAATATTTGGCCAGCTATTATGCACTCGTAATTGTCCTTGTGCTATTTCCTTAGCTGGAATCGTAGTTGGAAAGCTGACGTCAAACTCAGGCTTGGTGGAGTTTGCTGATGTCATCGTGGCTTTTGGAGGAGTTGTGTTAGCGACGATCTGCTGTAGTAATTCTTGTGACATTATTATTTAAATCAGGGAGATCTAATTTAGACGATGATGTAGATTCTGATACAGTCAGGGCCTCATGGTGAATCTTCATCATTTCTGTGAATTATTGATCTGATATTATTCCATCATTGAGACCTGATGATATCAACGAAGATAATTTGGCATGTGCGTGCGTCGCCGCTGATAATTTATTTGTATATTCGTGTAATTTATTAACCGCGCATGTGGATATTTTTTTGCGACGATATTAAGAATACCAGCAGCACCGGTTACAATAGAAACACCAATTCCTATAACCGGTGCTATCACATATGACGCTGAAAATGCACCGACAATAGTTACTGTTTCAGCAACGATCGCGGATGCCGAGTAAATAATTATGTCAGTAACAACGACATGTCTGAGATATTATATTTTGTTTTACTGTATACTCATTAATGATATTTTTTAGTTGAGTTTGCCATAAACATATTTGCTTGTATCTGAAACGTTGTGCTGGAACCACAGCTTTGAATGTCAATCGATTGATTCATTATGTATATTACTAAATTTTAAGTAGGTGGCATACTGGAGACGGATTCAATACACCAATAGTACAACAACGCGTCGATGTTTTTTTCTTCGGTTTCCACCACGAATATTCCTTCGTCGTTTTGATCCAATATCACTAACACTGATCGAGAAGATGTGTTGACTGGAGAACATAGTGAAATTGTGGTAGATACTGTAAATGTTGTAAGGCCGATTACTGAGAACCTGTACACGCCGGTAACCTTGGCGCGATGTTTGATAAATTATTGAGTGGTGTCCATAATAACGATCTTCAAGCTACTGCGTGCATAGGTGTTGAATGATCGGTAATCTCTTTGATGTTATCGGTATTTTTTGTTTATTTCAGAGAGCTTAATGTTGATGGCTGCTGGGCTTCCAAAAAATTCATTAATGGCTCTATTTACGTGTCTGCGAAAATTCAAAAACGTATTTACGTGAGTAGTATGATTAGATGTAAATGTGGCCAATCCATCATTGATTGTCATCGGCGATCTCATCATCGGGATGTTGCTATTATCGACGTATTTCTTCGTTGCGGCGTCATCGTTTGATTCAGGTTCTCTAAGACCAGTAATTTTATTATTAGCCATATTGAGAGAACCAGTCATTGTATCACCCGTGGATAGTAAACGATCATTAATTTCAGTTCTGATCCTGGTGTTGTTGCTGTCTACGTGTCTTTTTGTTGCCACATCATCGTCTTGTTTTGGTTCTCTCACATTAATAATTGTATTTTTGCTCATGTTGAGATCGCCATACATAATATCTCCAATTCTTCTGATGCGTCCAGCAATTTCTCCCATGAGTGTTAGAATTGATTCCTCCGAGTTTTTAATTTTACCGTTTTTAGCAAACTCCACTAAGTTATCTTCCGTCGCCCCCGGAACCTGCAGAATAATGTCTGTCAGCGGGATATTATTCGTCTTTAACCGTCCTTGCTGATCCTGAAAAACAACGATTTCATTTTGGTCCACATTTGCGAAACTCAAAAGATCAGCGAGTTCATTTTTGACCTCGTTAAAGGTTGCATATTTAGATAAGTCGCATTGAGGTTTGCCTCGAGCAGATCTTCCGCAAATATCTACCGTTGTATATTACACTGAGACCTGTTTAAAACGACGGTGGACGGTTATGCCGCCTGGTGGTATAATCGTGCACGACTTTATGAGGCGGTCTCAGAGACCTTGACACAGCGTCGAGCACAGCGAGTATTTCACGGCCACATACTGGCCGATAAGTTATTATCTGTGTTGGTAACGTTGAATACCATATAGGAATTTGAAGTCCGCCAGCATATTTTAAAAATTCTTTTGGTGGTGCCAACCCATACCAATCAAAATAAACAACTCCACGTGGATCAATCGCGTATGCAACCCAATGAGTGCCAGGACCAGAACTTCAATCGAGATTAATGATACCGGTTTCAACACGATTTGGTTGTTTTGGTAATTGATCACGCATAAAAACACCACTGAAGTTTTTGATTATTAATTTTTTAGCAGCATCACGTAAATCAAAATTGGACATGGGAAGCATCAACGAAGTGTTCCTGGAAGTCTTAGACCTTTCCCTTTTATTTTGGAATTCTTTAGCCCGTGACCTGTTGTTTTCTTTAATGCCATCCCAGCAGCAGTTCAAACTGCATCAAGTGCAGCTGCTTTTGCAACAGCTGGGGCTGCAACGGCTATCAACGCTGGCACAGCTGCAAGAAGAGGAAATATACCACCCGTCTTGACCGCGTCTTTGATGACACCAACAGAGAGATTAAGTCTAACGCCGGTCTTTGATCGTTTGGCGTCAATGAAGTGCCTGAGTTAACGTTCTGCCAGTGATAGTTTGAACCACCTGCGATCTGTTCTGATTTCAGCAATATTTTTATTCCACAGTTCCTTTTTGTTACTGATTGTAGCTTTTTAATCTGACCAGGAGTCAGAGTAACACTAACATGATGATATGACATTATAATATCATGAGCTATTTAATTACTAATCGTGCAGTCGATTACATATTCTCCACTGGGGCATCAATAACTCTCGTTCGTCCATCAACACCTTCAAGTATCATTGTTTTATCTGAGAATATAACAGCAATTGCTCTGTAATTAGCAATGGCTCCTCTTACCACACGAGCTCGAAAGTGTATATCAACGACAGATTGTCCAGGTGTTCCAGCGAAAAGTAATAGATTGGATGCAGCGTTGTAAAATCTAGTTGTGATATTTGTAGACAAGAATCAACATTTGGATCACGTCCCATAAATGTGATCCAACGATGATGTGCACGTGCAACATGATTGTTGTCAAAATTAAATAATATATCTTCGGATGGTTCTTGATGTCCATTTATTATCAGTGAAACTTCAGTAACACCAAGTTTGTCAAATATCATTGTACAGTGTGTTTGTGAGTTTACTTGTTAAGCATCTTGGAAAGCAGCAAATATATGTCGCGGCGCAGAGACACCTTGCTGTAACGCTATATGCCATGTGAATAAACCATTAATGTAACTTTGAACACTATCTGTGGTCATCGTCAACCATGATAATGTTGATTTACCACCTGAGTCCATAAAAGAGAGCAACGGTTGCTCTTCAGCGAGTGGTGGAGTCATTGTTGGCATCCACAATGAAAGTTGTGTCAGTATTACTTTACTTGCATCACAGATAGGGCGCCAGATTGCATCATCGTCGGTAGCCTTTCTTACAAGTACAACTGTGTGCTTGGCTCCGAAAATGACCTTTCTGACATTTCTGTAAAATCCAAAGATATGTGACAGTGGAATTGCACATGAAAATCTTCTACTTCCATATTTCCGCATTGATCGACGTGCTGCGAATCCTAAGTTCAATTCTGGATTAGCACTATGAACCACCGGCCACACTTCAGCGTCAGTGTTGTCGGCGATGTTTCTTGGTCGTCTTATATTATACTGTATGTTGTTAGGGTGGTCAGTAGTATCCTTCACAAACATCAATGACGGACCAGCTGACCTTGAATAATCATCGGAATATCTTGCTAGACCCAATATCGTCGTGGCAATGTCGTCTTTTTTCTGAACTGATTCAATATTTCTTCCGTCGATGATATACGTGGCACTGTCGAACAACGCGATGATGCCATTATTAACAAAACCAACCCTAACATCAGCTCCATATTCAGTATCATCTGTTTTTAAAATTTCACCTTCTACTTCAATAACTGCTTCAGGGGTTAAGAAATATCTGCTTGTATCTAATTACATACCCTCAATCACTGTGGTAATAATCATCAACGATTTCATCAATGAGAGACCGATAAACATTAATGTCCATGATACCGCCTGAAAACAATCTATGACAAATATCAGCTGCTTCATTAATGATTTCTGGGGAATTATTACCGACTCGTCTTCCCCCAGTAAGAATTTTTAGTCTGTCCACGTCGGCAAGGACGCTATTGGGACAAAGTTTATCAAGGCCACCGTTGGACAAACCATTTCAGTGGCAAGGATCTGTATCATAAAATTCTTATTCTTCTTCTTCTACAATAAATAGTGCAAGGTCTGATTCCATTTTATGTTTTACTTCCTGTTTAAATTTAACTAAATTTTCATCATCACGTCTGACCCGATCAATATCATTAGCGACGCAATATACATTTAAAATCCAAATGTCACGGTTCAATTTTTAACATATTCGGGTTTTAAATATTTCTTTCTTTCATCGTATAAATATGCTGCAATATCTATTATTTGGTCTGGATCCTTGATAGCAGTAATACCTTCAGGCGTAAATTTATCCATGGCACTAATTTCAGGTTGTGGTTGAGGAGGTTGTAGTTGAGGAGGTTGTTTTTGTTGTAACTGATCAAGATATCTATCTATGCCATTGATAAATTCAGTATATCTTATATCACTTCTTCGAGCCTGATCAACGTCGTAGTATATGCGAAATATCCATTTATACCAGGTGTCACGACTTACAGCCTGATTAACATACTTGGGTTTTAAAAGTTTCTTTTTGTTATCTAAACCTGCCACTCAAGCGCAGACAATTCACTTACGTTTGTATTTTTTTTTAATGAATTTAATACCACCTTCAGTAAATTTATTACTCAACTCAGTTTTTACTTTTGATTGTTTTGGTTCTGGATCTGGTATAAGATTATTTATATCGGCTACTTCAGAACGAAGCTGGTCAATATCATCAAGTATTTCTTGTGTTTGTGGTTGTGGTTGAGCAGCAACTATTTCACCTGGAAGTTCCCTTAGAATTTTTTTGTTTGTTTAGTTCTTTCTGCTATTTTTCCAGACGCTGCCGCGGTTTGCTCCAACGTCGGAAGATGACCCACGGTAGCTTCCGTAACGGGTTTAAATAACTGTTCTGCCCCTTCTGTAAATTTCTCCTGAGACTCCTGACGTTCTTGTAATTTTATTGATACAATAATGGCTTAATTACTATGCCACGTAACCGTTACATTTTTACACCACACAGCAGCAGGGGGGCGGGGACGACCAACAGCGAGTGTCCCTGATCGGTAAACGAAATCGCATAAAAATTTGAAAATACAAACGTCAATAACGCTAAACCGAGGTCTCTAACCGGGTTAGCATATTTTTGTTATTTTATCTTCTGACGGTTGTATATTCATTTTCGTAGAAAGGTTTTTTTTTTCGCAAAAGGACTGTCCTCCAAAGTGGTCTGTCCACCCTCCCTGTTGCTGGATATACGTAAATTGCTTCCAACTGAATTTCGTTATCAATGATATTGATGTTGCCTATACTAAAGATTTTGGAAGACCGGTGTCGTTGGCGTGGACCAGGCTGATTTTTTTTTTTTTTTTTTTTTTTTTTTATCAACGCTGTTAATTGATTCCATCCACTGTAAAAACCGGATACGATAAATAAATAGGATCCAGACTCGTGTACCGTTCAGATGTTAGACTGAGGTTTATCAAAACCAATTACATTATCAAAAGCTATTCGGCCATTTGTTACTTTATCATCAGTTGCTATCTTTCCTTTTTATGTCACTGTTAGCTATGATATAAATAAACTTAATACACGTGGTGGTGGTGGTGGTGATACATCTGTAATCCTTTCATGGACGTACTATTACATCCCATAATTGGCAGTATCAACATTGTCTTTGATAAACGCAACCGACAACCGACACATCGCTGTCTCTGATTCTCCCTTTCTAAATAATTTCAGACAGGTTCGTTGTGAAAGTTCCCTGCAGCCTGGCAACAATATCTTGAATGTCCACATTAGACGTTGTCCGTGTGAAAAATAAATGAATTATACTAAATTGAGTCCTCTTTTACACGTGACAACATAATATAATACAAATCTGCTTGATGCACATTTTGTATAAAATAGTTATAATCCGGTAAATTAATACAAATGTTGTATAACTCTAAATTCATACTTTTTTGTTGTAAATATTGATGATAAACTAAATCCATATTTTATGACCCATGAATTAAAAAAAGTACAGCTATGCTAAAGAATTGCATTTTGCCAAAATATCTCAAGAAATGCATATGTATTCAGGAGTTTTTTTGCTGGGAAAGCAGAGTAATGCCTTTTAAAATATTTGGTTCACTACCTTATTCTATTTATTATACTTCTCCTAGCTCTTTTAAATCACCCTAAATTTTGTATGGAGTGAATGGGGATAATGAATCTTATTTACAATATGAGTCGATCGGTGCACAAGAGTCTATCGGGGGACAATGGGAATTTAATATAGGAGAGCCTATCGGTGACATTGGGAATTTAACATGAGATACGCATTTAAGGGACAAACGGTAACAGTCAAGTGGCTGACTTCAATGGAGCCTCTTAGTAACAGTCTGGCAGTTGGCATAGTGTTACAATTGAGGGAAAGGTGAACCTGTCGGTGGACAATGGGACTTTAACATGGGAAGAGTTTATGGGGTCATAAGTATTTCTGGGGACAAACGAGTTGATAGAGACAAAGGAAAACGGTAACTTTGTAATTGTTTAAAGCCGTTTCTATACACTATGGGAACGCACGGAAAATATAACATTAACATTTTTAGATACAATCCAAACACACACCTTACAAGTCAACACACACTTTTGGTCACTATCCAAATGCACCACATAACCTATACAGCAACCGGTTTTTTATTTGTATTCAGAACGTATAAAGGGTCTATGAGAATTAAATGTGGGAATAGCTACCCACCATCTAATACCCCATACACACTATCCAAAACGCCTTCTATTAGCTTAGAGTTTAAAAGGAGATGAAATGTCACAAACATGCTATTCATCACATCATCTATACCATCCAATATCACACACACACACACACACACACACACACACACGCACACACACACACACACACGCACGCACACACACACAACGACTTATTTTGGTCTCCTAATACCAACTAATAAACTGAATGGGAAAGGATTTAAACCATCGAGATGTAATCCAACAAACATACTATCTGTTAAACCATCTATACCATCGTATACCACACATCACATACACACATCCGCACATCCCCACCAAAAAAAAAAATACAAACCCAGCCTATGTTCAACTTTCCCTTTCTCCGTAGTGTGTTTGTGTTTTGTGTTATGTTTGTGTATTTGTTTATTTGTCTATGTCTATAAAGTTATATGTCCCGCCCAGCCAGGCGATGTTTTTGTGTTTTGTACGAACGGTACGGGTTCCTGCCCCGTCAGGCGATGTTTGTTGGTCATTACAGCGGAGAAGTTCGTTCCCACCCCGCCAAGCGTTATAGTTCTTTTTTCTCCCGCTGTCACTGTTTGGCCATATTGAGGTCAGCCACTTGCAACATTGTTGCCAATGTCCAGTACCATGACGTCATCATTCCTATTGTCCCTATACAGACCCAACCTATTTTCAACTTTCCACCATAAAACAAACGTAAGTGTCGTGATATTTTTTAAAAGTAGGAATAACATACTGTCTGTCTCTGTCTCTGACTGTCTCTCTGTCTCTGTCTGCCTCTGTCTGTCTGTCTGTCTGTCTGTCTCTCTCCGTCGTAATAAGTTTGATTGAAATCCTAATGGTATCTGTTCCTGTTTTAGGAAACATCTCCAAAAATATGATCAACAGTTATCATAATTATGTGAACTGTTCAGTTTGTCGTATAATTTTTTTTTTCAAACACTTACACCCTAAAAATTGTAGAGCGATTTCTTTCCATAAGTAAATCCTTGAATGCTATAAAATCTTGAATTGACTTGAACGTGTACACATCAGGTATCCTATTTGGCACTGCCATATGTCACGGAAAAAATTCTAACATTAGATCTACCGTTTTTCAGAAAGAAAACAAACATATGACTTTTTCAACAATAACGCGAATTTCACTGCACTCTATGACCCTGCCTATGGTAAACTCTCATTCTAAAACGAAAACATGCGTTCAAAAAATGTAATAATGTTTGTCCTATTTTTTTCTCTCCGTTGCTTAAGAGTGCAGAAGAACCAGACTTTGTCTTGGTGATGCCCGTAGTTTTGTTGAAACTTTGTCACATTGTTTGTAGCGTGTGCTGCCAACAGGACATCTCGTAAATTATGATATCCAACAAATGTTATGGTAAAATGAAAACAATTGTCTATGAACATTTCTCACATAGAATATATCGTTGTCTTAATTATCATTGTTCTGTAATACCTTTAAAAAAATAACAGAACCAAAAAATGGTGTCCTACATTTCCGTCTTTTTCAATTCTTTCTTTCTCTCTGCATTGTAACATTAAGTCTGTCTGTCCATCTCTCAAATCACTAGTCCCCATTCTACTGTCACCCATGCAGTAACACGTGTGTATGTGTGCGTGCGTGTGTGTGTGTTTGTGTGTGTGTATGTTAGCTTTCGTTTGTACCAAAATTCCATATGAACATTACATACAAAGACATAGTAACCATTGACTGAAACCGTTTAATTTCTCCGTGTTGGTGTATGTCATCGCTCTCAATTTTTTTCAGCAAGCCGCTTTTGGGCTACTAGGTTGTAAAACATAATCTTCATGAGACACCAAACGAATTTCTTTCTTCACTGGTCTTGTTGATTCTGTCATCCTATCAGATTTATCACCGTATTTTCTCTCTCAGCCTCTTAGTCTCTCTCTCTGTAGTGTATGTAGATGATGTTGAATATGAGGTAATCATATCCTCTTCAAGATCGCTAGCACAAACTTCTACTAACACGTTTGGAAAATATTGTGTGACACGGATCGCTATTGTCGCTTGGTGTCTGCTTTCTCCTTGAAAATGTGTCATCGTTTCATCTTGATTATAAACTTTAATTTGACTAAGTTTTACAAACTACTTGAACTATTTCCATTTCACGGTGTAGGTGTAAGCCTTCGTTTTCAATTTTCTGTAAGTGCGTTTTTGGGTCTGTCATATGTGACAATAACAAATTTCTCTGGGGCTGAATTAGGACTCTCATGGTTTTGTGACAGAAGAGGAGACATTGATGCAGGCTCACTCATGTCATCTTTGGAATCAATGACATAGATCTGAGGTAACAGTTCGACTCGCGTGTGGGGTGATGGATGATATAGATGGTGTGATGAATATTATTTTTTGTAATGTAAGGGATATTATAATTTGTGAGATTTTATCTCCTTGTCTTACATTTTAAGCTAAACGACGGCGTTTGAATAGTGAGTATGATATAATGGATGGTAGAGTGGATATAATGGATAGTATTTTTGTGGTGTAAGGCATAGTCTGTTTTGTGAAATTTCATCTTATTCATTTGCATTCTAAGCTGACACAGGGCGTTTGGAGTGTGTGTGTGTGTGTGTGTGTGTGTGTGTGTGTGTGTGTGTGTGTGTGTGTGTGTGTGTGTGTGTGTGTGTGTGTGTGTGTGTGTGTATTGGTCTTTGTCCATTTAAACCCCCATTGTCCCTATCAAATTCATTTCACCTTCCTACCTACCTACAGTAGCGCGTATTAAGGTCAGCCACTTGCAACACCATTTCCATTTTTCCCCTAGTGTCCAGTACAGTGACGTCACTGAAGCTAGAAATGTTGAGGATATAAATATAGACTTGGGTTTTTCCATAGAACTTTCCACATGTTGTAGTTATAAATAGATACTATAAATAGATAACAGGATCGTCACACAAGTTGAGGCTATAAATATATACTGGGTTTTTACATAGGCATTTCCTACAAGTTGTGACTACAAATGGACACTAGAATTTTTCCGCAGAATATTTTTGGTAGTGTAATAGATAATCTATTTTGTGAGATTTTATCTCCTTCTCTTACATTTTAAGCTAACACAGGGTGTTTGGATAGTGAGTATGATTTAATGGATGGTAGAGTGGGTGTAATGGATGGTATTTTTTGGTGTAAGGGATAGATATTTTGTGAGATTTCGTCTCCTTCTCTTACATTCTAAGCGAACACAAGGCATTTTGGATAGTGAGTATGATATAATGGATGGTATAGTGGGTGTAATGGATTGTATTTTTGTCGTGTAAGGGATATATATATTTTATGAGATTTCATCTCTTCTTACATTCTAAGCGAACACAAGGCATTTTGGATAGTGAGTATGATATATTGGATAGCATAGTGGTGTGATGGATACTATTTTTGTGGTGTAAAGGATATTCTTTTTGTGAGATTTCATCTTCTTCGTTTACATTCTGAGATACAAAAAGAATCTTGGGATAGTGTGTTGGGCGGGTGTTAAATGGTATAATTAGTATTTTTTGTGGTGTAAGGGATAGTCTATTTTGTGAAATTTCATCATCTTCGTTTACATTCTAAGTTAACACGTAACGTTTGGTGTGTGTGTGTGTGTGTGTGTGTGTGTGTGTGATGGTCTTTATTTGTCCCTATAAAACTCCCTTTGTCCCTATCAAATTCATTTTACCTACCTACCTACCTACCTACCTACAGTAGCGAGTATTCAGGTCAGGCACTTAGTCTCTAGTAAAAATTGACCATGAAATACAAAAATAGGGACATAAAATTAGCATACTTAGCGATACTTTAGGGACACTCTAGAGACACATTTAGGGACATTGTAGGGACATTAAAGCTACGCAACAATTTTAATCCGCATAGCTATAGCATACCTAATCATATGTCCCTAAATACACAAATATTCTAAAGCATAACGGATCACATAGACTAGCTCAGTTGACCACTCAGATCTATAAATAACTTATGTATAATTAACTACGAGATCTCCTGCTCGGTTCAGGTGAAGCTCGGAGTATTTGCGTGCGTGCGTGTGTGTGTGTGTGTGCTTGTGTGCATTAGCGTACGTTTGTATGCGTTTGTGTGTGTGTGTTTGTTTTCTTTCCTTAGCAAAAAACTTATCCCTTAAGAAAAAAGTGTGTGTGTGTGTGTTTGTGTGGATTAGCGTACGTTTGTATTTGTGTGTGTGTGTGTGTGTGTGATTATGTGTATGTGTTTGTTTTCTTCCCGTAGCAAAAATCTTATCCCTTAACAAAAAAGTGTTTGTATGTGTGTGTGTTTGTATGTGCTTTTGTTTTCTTCCTTGTATGTGTGTATGTGTGTGTTTGTATGTGTGTGTTTTTGTATGCGTTTGTGTATATTAGCGTACGTTTGTATGTGTGTGTGTTTGTGTGTATGTGTGTTTGTTTTCTTCCCTTATCAAAAAATATGTGTGTGTCTTTGTGTTTGCTTGTTTCCCTTAACAAAAAACTGTTCCCTTAAAAAAAGTATTTGTATATGTATGTGTGTGTTTGTATGTGTTTGTGTGCATTAGCCTACATTTGTATGTGTGTGTATATGTGTTTGTTTTCTTCCCTTAGCATAAACGTATCCCTTAACATAAAAGTGTTTGTATGTGTGTGTGTGTTTGAATGTGTTTGTGTGCATTTGCATACGTTTGTATGTGTGTGTGGGTTTGTGTGGATGTATGTTTGTTTTCTTCCCTTAGCAAAAAACTTATCCCTTAACAAAAAAGTGTATGTGTGTGTGTTTGTATGTGTTTGTGTGCATTAGCGTACGTTTGTATGTGTGTGTGTTGTTATGTATATTTAATTTAATTATTTGCTTGCTAGTTTTAAATTTTTTAATTCCATTACATGCTACTGTAATGCAACATTGAGTTTAATTCTGTTTGACCTGACGGATTTTTTTTTTACTTTT
>JAECUM010030483.1:0-18466 GCA_016617855.1 Megalonaias nervosa | reverse complement strand
CAATATCTACTCCAAAAATTTCAAAAAGTTCAAAACACAGCTGCTCGGATCATCCTTAGAGCACCACGATCAGAGCACACCTCCCCTCCTGCTCTGTACCCTACACTGGCTATCCATTCAATCCAGAATCAAACACAAAATTTGTTCTTTGTGCTACGTTTCACTGATGGGCTCCAGTCCAACATACCTATCTGACCTCACCCATGTGTACACACCAGCAAGATGCTTACGCTCCTCTTCTGACACTCGTATTCTCATTATTCCCACTATGAAGATGAAATCATATGGACAACGCTCTTTTGCATACCAGGGCCCAGCAACGTGGAACGAATTGCCCACTGCACTTAGACACAAAGACACAGTGATCTCATTCAAGAGCGCTCTTAAAACTCACCTATTTCAACTGCAAGAACAGACTTAAAGACCTAATAATGTATCCTTGCCTTAAATATTTACAGCATATTTTCTGTTTCTACTTTCGTGGTGTTTGTTTTTAATTTTGTAATCATATCAATATATATGTTTTTTAAGTGTTGTCAAATGTTGTAAAGCGCTTAGAGCTTCTAAAGATTAGGCGCTATACAAAGTCCTCATTATTATTATTATGTGTAAGATGGTTGCAAACATCAGGCCATGTCACTTCAGGCCATTTTTTGGGGTTATTTACCCAAATATCTGCTGGAAATTTATAAGGACAGTCATTCATTTCCACAACTTTAAGTTTCTCTAAATATCGTGCATTAGCATCACTATCCAGCGTCTCTTTGTAACCGTAATTGGGATAAAAAAACCCAACTCAAACGCCGATAATTCTGTGCAGCTAGTTTTTCATTTAATACGTGCTTCTTCAGGCACAAAATGTTTTTCTTTTCATTCTAAAAAATTTTTTTATTTCAACACAATTAAATCATCTTTTACACCACCTAGTGGACATGATTCCTATTTAGATTTTATATTGACGTGATCACAAAAGAGATATTACATGGGAATCATCAAAAGCGATATTACAATAATATTTCTAAGGACAAAATTAAGTCTTTATATAATCTAATGAATGACGACAGTATAGTGATTAAAAAGGCTGATAAATCCAACACTATTTATATTATTATGAATCAAGAAGATTATGTTAAAGAAGTTGAACGTCAATTAAATGAGGAAAAATACTACAAACATATTAATGAAGACCCATCAATAGAAATTAAATCGAAAATTTCGACATGCATTAATGAGGTCGCTAGAAATAATAATTTCATATATGAGGAATATGATACTTTCCCTCTCAACATACGTACACCTTAATTCTACATATTACCCAAAACTCATAAATATCCTGACCATAATTTACCTTTAAATTATCCAGGACGACCCATTATATCAGGTTGTAATTCATATACTGAAAACCTATCCAAATTTTTTGATTGTGTTTTACAACCTTTAATGAAATCACTTCCGCCATACATTAAAGATACTACTGATTTCATTAAAAAGTTGAAGTCTATTCCACATCTATCTGATCACTCAATCCTGGTATCATTAGACGTAACATCACTATATACCAACATTCCGCATACAGATGGTATTGAAGCGTGTAAATATTTTCTTGATAACAATCCTAATAATAGCACACTATCTAGTGAAGATATTTGTAAAATAATAAAACTTATCTTGGAAAATAATTATTTTCAATTTAATAATACAATTTACATCCAAATAGTGGGTACAGCAATAAGTAGTCCTATGGCTCCTTCGTACGCTTCTCTTTTCATGGGTAAATTAGAAAAAGATTTCCTTCAAAAAGAAAAGTTTAATCCATCTGTTTGGTTTAGATTTTTAGATGACATATTTATGATCTGGAACCATTCAACTGAAGAACTGGAAAAATTCATTGATCGCCTAAATCATTTTCATCCATCAATTAAATTTACTTATACTGCATCTAGTATGCATGTTTCATTTTTAGATGTAAATGTTATTAAAAATATTGATAACATTATCTCTACAAATATTCATGTCAAGGAATCTAATATCCACCAGTTCATGGAATATTCTTTATGTCATCCCATGTCATGTATAAACAGTATACCATATAGTCAGGCCACAAGATACTGACGCATTATTTCAGATGATTATCAATTACAAAATTCGTTGAATGATTTAAAAACATATTTCCAAAACAGAAATTATCCTAAACATATCATTGATTCTGTGCTGAACAAAGCCCGTAATCTTACTCAATATGAGGCTTTAAACACAGCAAATTGTACAATAGAGAAAAATATAATACCTTTCACAATACAATATAATCCTTCATTACCTAATATAGGCCTTATAATTAATAAATATTGGAGTCTCCTAAATTTATCAAATAAAAACAGCGTAAAATCACTTTACAACAATAAACCAATTATTGCCTATAGAAGACCCAAGAATTTGCAAGATTTTCTAATTAGAACTAAACAAACTTAAGACAAAGTGCGTTTTTCAGTAGCGCTAATACAAAAGAGGTATTTTCTCCATGTTATAACACTAACTGCATATCACCTGATGTGATTTATTTGATAACCTGTAAAAAATGTAATATGCAATATGTTGGACAAACACTTCAACAAGTTTCTAAGAGAATGAATAATCATCGCTTTCATATAAAAAATTATAGAGATCCTCAGTTTTCCTCTAATATTTCAACACATTTTAATACCAATAATCACTCTCTACTCGATTTTTCTTTCATGCCAATAGATATTGTGCATGGAGACATGAATAGACTCATAAAAGAAACTTACTGGATTCATAAATTAGATACTTTGTGTCCTTATGGCCTTAATACCAATGCACTATATAAAATTGTATAAAATATATAAAAAATTTTTAATTGATAAATTGTATATCCTTTATAACAATATAATTATATGTATGACTGTTTGTCTCCATTTTATTTTATCATTTTGTAACCGTAAGACATTGCAAGAATGGCCAACTGATCTTATGATCCTTGCATTTATATTCATCATTTTATAAATGAAAAGTGTACAATATACAAACTATATAACATATACAGCCTTCAAACTGCCTTGACACAAATTGGCATATATTGTCATGTACACATGTATGTGACACGTAAACACCACTGCCACCCTTATCAACCCAAAATATATTATGTCTATAACAATATTTGACAGACTCACATTCGTGGTTTTATATCCTGCTTGTACAGAAGACTATGCAGCACTTCTGAACAGAAAACAGAAATAATAAACAAAATATAGGTAAACTAAAATGGTTTGCAATATTAAACATAACTAACGCTACCATACTGTTACTACGCAATTGTTTTCACCTCCACAAGATGGCAGAAAGTAGGTCACTAAGCTTGTGATGTCATGCCGACCCAACCTATTATGTTTGACCCTCAGGAATTCTGGATAAATATCAGCCATATTGGATAACTCCAAATCATCATCTGTACCATGGTTTTCATTTTCACTCTGTACATGACTTTCCTGCATGGGATTATATGTGTGGCTCTGATCTTCAGGTATATCAGAAATTCTAAAGCCAGAGAAGGATGCAGAAAAGGTTGAGCTAAGTGTGCTGAGTAAAGAACCTACAAGACTGGTATTTAAATATGTTTCCATGGTTCTGATATTTTCAGCATGTTCATAACAGTGATAGAAAGTATAATATGAAATCCTTATATATGATTAGCACATATCCATAAACTTTTGAAAAAGAAACTTGCATAATGTGTTTGAGTTGGCATCATCTGAAGTTCAGATATGGTAGATGTAGTTCAATTTCAAATTAATCCATTTGAGTAGCCATCTTGGATAACCTAAAATCCTTTGTTTTGAACAGGTTTCCAAAATTCTTTTGAATAACTGAATGCCTGCCTATTAAATTTCACTTACACTAACTTGTTATTGTCATAAATCCATTGTTAATTATGGCAATAAGTATTAGCATATTAAACACCAGTTTTTACACCAAAATCATTGAATATTGAGTGGAGCTGTCTTAGAATCAACCATACATGGCAGCCCTCTTGCATGAATCCAAATATGACTGATACAGTAATTTTCTAAAGTGACCTATACCCAAATTTGTGGATTTTTTATATGCGAGTACTGCGTACATCACTCATAGATTGTATAACACAAAAGTAACACCAGTGTAAGATGTCAATACACAAGTGTATTTCAAGCTCGTATTTTCTTCATTTTTAATCAAAATTTCCATTGTTTATTTTCGCAAAGTGTAAATCCTTTGCAGTGATGACAAGTTACCCATTACAGATGAATTTCACCTGTGTGCTAAATTTTGAATCTTTTCAGCCCCCCCCCAACACTTATCTCAACATCTGTTTATGTCGACAGTATTACGTCAGTCCCAAGGATGTCAAGATAAATTGGTAGTACTGTCTATATATATATATATATATATATATATATATATATATATATATATATATATTGTTACAAGTCTATGCTCTTAAAATAAGTAACAGAAAAGAGTGAAGACAACAAGCTTTGTAAAATTTTTAACAAATAATTTATTTCCCTAGAATACAAAGTAAAAAATAAGAAAAAAGAACTTATGGTATTGCAAATTAAATCCAAAAATAATCCAAGAATTGAAGACATAAGTCCTAGTAATAAAAAGTCCTGAATAAAACTCAGTTCAAGTCCTGAAGAGATTTAAAATTGAAAGCGATGATATGTCTGTTATGGCCTGCATCGTACTGATGTGTTAACAGTCTTTTGTTGAATCACAAAAATATTATTCCAGGTTTGAATTCAGTATAAATTCCAATGAATGTCTTCATCCAAGAATTGTGTCAGAGCACTTTTGTATTTTCAGAGAAAATAATCACTTGAAATCAATAATTTGAAGAAAATAAAATTCAGCCCAAACTGGTCACAACATAATACAATTCAAAGTGCCAGATGTTAAAGCACAACTGGTAAAATTCTGACAGTCACAAGATAATATAGTTCTCTGTTTGACCTCAGGTCACGGATTAGCATTTTCTAAAAACAATCATTACCTAATGGAAAATAACTTTCTAGCATTATTTAATGAGCCTTGTTTATTTAAAACATAATCGCCTATAAAATTCACTTTGGAATCTCCAAAACCCAGACCCAGATCAACATGTTTACCTGAATAATAATTTGGTTAATAAGCTCATACAAATACATAATAATGAAGCTATTTTTAGTTGTTTACATAAATGAAATAAAAATTTTTTTTAAAAAAGTCAATCAGGTCAAACAGAACTGAACTCAATTCTGGACAAGGTCAAGTCCAGTAAACAATATTACATTACAACAACATGTAATGAAATAAAAAAAAAATTAAAACTAACAAACAAATAATTAAATATACATGTAAATATGTGTATATATGTGTGTGTGTGTGTGTGTGTGAATATGTACATACTCATTTGCATACATACATATTGTTACGTATATTTAATTTGCTTTGTTTGTTAATTTTATTTTATTTTATTTCATTATATGCTATTGTAATGTAACATTGTATGTTGG
Organism: Megalonaias nervosa; assembly: GCA_016617855.1. NCBI lineage: Eukaryota > Metazoa > Mollusca > Bivalvia > Unionida > Unionidae > Megalonaias > Megalonaias nervosa. Next base: position 12,917 of record JAECUM010030483.1, on the reverse strand, counting down.
ACTTTACCTTGTCCAAAACTGAGTTCATTTCTGTTGTGTCCAGTATTTTTTTTATTTTGGGATGGAATCTTTTCAAATTATTGAAATCAAGTGATTATTTTCTCTGGAAATACAAAAGTGCTCTGATTAAATTCTTTGATAGAGACATTCACTGGAATTTTTTCTGAATTCAAACTATGAATTATATTACTGTGATTAAACAAAAGACACATCAACACTCTATAAGTTATAACAGACACATCATCGCCTTCTGTTTTTGGATTTCTTCAGGACTTGTACTGTGTTTTATTCAGGATTTTAAATTACTAGGACTTGTGTCTGTAATCCTTTGATTATTTTGGGATTTAATTCACAATACCGTAAGTTATTTTTTCTCATTTTCACTTTGTATTCTAGGAAAATAAATTATTTGTTAAATTTTACAAAACTTGTTGTCTTACACTCTTTTCTGCTATTTATTTTAAGAGTATAGACTCATAAAAATATACACATGTACATATACATATACAAATGTGCACATAAATGTACCGTATATTGCTTAGTCAGATGATGCTGGGTGGGAGGACCATGGAAATCTTTTGCAGAAATAATAATAATGGTGCTCAAGACTTAAAACAACAACATGCATATTAAGAAAAAAAACACTTATTTCATTGATCCTTTCGTAACCTAAGGGGCCCCACAAGATGATGCATAACTCTAGTGACTGGTCATTGTGCAAGTCCAAAGTGATGGTCAGTTTATGGATTTAGCTACTGCTCAAGTTTTTGTAGTTTCTCCATTAATTCAGAGTGTTCACTTACATATTCAAGACTCCTGTAAAAGACAATTGATTTGGATTTGTACTGTTTCCTTCATATTGTACAAAGCATACAGAGATTCCTTCTTATAGCAATTATTCAGTGTACCTGTCAGCACTCCTACCATAATGTTGGATGACACACTGCCTGCAAAACTGAGACCCAGGCTTCCAATGCACATGGATTTTCACAAGAAACTGTGGTTCATGATGCCATGATTGAGCTTATTATTGGAGTTCATGGGACTGCAGAGCAGTCATTTTGATTAGCAGGGTGCTTTTTGTCATCATCACCTCTAGTGACGTCATGAGAGACCTACAGAGGGTGTCGTTCTTGTAGGAAACCCACTGCAACTATATCTAGTATCAGTATGGTTCATGATATCGAGGTTGAAAATGTTCTTGAGTTCATGGGGCTGCAGAGCAGTCATTTTGGTTAGCAGGGCTAACTTTGCCCTTATTGTCCTGAGTGACATCATGAGAGTCATGTGACACAAACATGGTCACTTATGGATGGGGTAAAAAAAAAACAATGCACTTCAAATAAACAATTGTGGCAGCAACAAGCTGATCACCTTCAAAACCTCACTAGTAATGTGGCATCATTTCAAAGCTAATGTTGGCTGTAAAATCCTCTAAAAAAACACACTCACAAACAGACGTTTGAAACATATCAAGTTGATATTGATGAGAATTTCCGCCCCCCCCCCAACAATGATGATGACTCCTCACTCTGGCAACACTGGGTGACAAAATTAGAGACCTATTCTGGAAAACATAACAAACGAACTTGTTTAAGGTTCTTCTGTGCATTTTGTAGCAGAGTTGTCACAGTTTTATCAACACAGGATTGGCTATTGTGAATTTTGCCGTGCACTGTTCATGCTGCCAGTGAAATGTAAGATTTTAACAGTACTGGCATGCAAGTGCAAAACATTCAGGTGCACATTATCAATACCTTCATTCCCCTCCTATCCCCTGTAATGGATATTTTTCCTCACAAAAAAGGAGAGTAAGAAGCCTCTAGAGGTGTCCTATTATGGGGTACTTTGGCAGGTGACAATCTTGCCATCTCACCAGCAGTTTATGTACACGTTCTATTTTTTTATATGCTGCACTCAGTCCAGTTCATGCTTCAACAATCAAATCAACCATTTAAAAATAAATAAAAATCCCATGGTTGAAAGAGAAGCACACAAAATGGCAACTCTTCAGTTCAGCACACAGATCAATCTTTAACTACAAACACCTGAATTAATATGTATAAAAAGTCATTTTTACATGGAAACTACATATTCTGTGATCAGGCAAATGAAAGCAAAACAAAAAAAACCAAACAACAACAAGACTGCTGGTTTGCTTCCATTTACTTCCAAGAGGCATATTTTTATATTCCCATTCATTCTTTGCAGTCTTTACTTTCCCTATGGCATTTCATTTAGAGGGCAGATAAACTCACATTTCCATTTACATCATGGCAAAATGATACTGTCTTAGATCATAGGAAATTTAGTCTTTATGCTGAATATTGTATGACAGTATATAGTCCCCTCTAGGTCGACACCAACTTTAAGTTGTCCCTGCCCCCATTTAGGGCTACAATAAGCCAATTTTTCTTTGACCTCTGATAAGTTGGGATGTGTTTTGCATGTCAGATCCAACAAAATGGTGACTTGTCATCAGTGAATCAAAGCTACACTTTTAAAAACTAAATAAACCAAGCTGTATAGATAGACAGACAGAGATATTTTGATAGATTGACAAGAAAAACAATGACGAAACCAGTGTAAAATATTATTTTATTGAGTAGAATATGTCACAGATAAATTAACGTATTAGAGTTTGTTTCAATCAAATCAATTAAAATCCACAATTCTTAACATTTTGAATCCATTTACGTGTATATGATAAATTCGTGAACTTTAAATTATGGGTCACATACTGCTGTACAATTAGTTCAGAATGATCCAGTTAACAATATAATGTAAGATATTAATTCCACACATCTTACAAATAAACAATGAAAGTTCAGTCAACATGGTTGTGATTCACAGTATCCTATAAATGTCATCTGGTACAAAGTCCAAGAATTCATCCAGTTGTCTGATAGTTCTGAAATCCTCCATCATCATAAGTCATTGTCATCAGTGGTATCTAGTCAACGTAAATACCATCCAACTCCATTTCTTCAGCTTTGCAGTCATGTGAGTGCTAATGTAGAGGTCGAGCATGGGCTCTCTAAGTAGGACTTTGATCATAGTTTGTGAAACCTATTAAAGGCACTTGATATGTGTGTTTATCCTTCATGATAATACTTACTTTGAATGGGCTGATGTAGGCCACAGGGACTTACTTTTAATGCTTCTGTGATTGTATTAAGGTTTTGCAGTTAGCTGTGTTTTTATGAAACTGTTGTATGTACAGCCATGAAACTTGATGTGTGTGTTTATTTTGGGGTAAAAACTTCTCACCATGGGTACAAGTAGGCCACAAATGACCTCTTGCACTAGCTAGTTTGTGAGGTTTATTAATTATGCTATGAAATTCTTGTACTGAATGATTGTCACTCCATGCCAGATCACCAACTTACCATACAATGGATTTGCATTACTTTTGAATTAAACAACTCCAATTGATGTTATTTCATATGACTCTTATATGGACAAAAGGCCAAGAAATGCAAAACAAATTGAGCCCCTCATCCAAGCATTTGTGAAGGATGAGGGGCATTATTGGAGTAAAGCCGGAGGCTGAGCATGTATACACAGCATGTTACTCTGACATTGGCAGAAACATGCACTCTTCAAAGAAAAGGAAACTTTTTTATCAGTCACATGATGTGTCACCTGAAGTATCCTATATAAACAAGCCACCTGCACGAGGTATCTCATAGTTTAAAGTGAAGTGTTTTGTTGTCTATATAATACAGGGAGGGAAAAAACTCCAACTTGCAACAAAGAATGGGTGGGTGTATACATGCTCAGCCTCCGGCTTTACTCCAATAATGCCCCTCATCCTTCACAAATGCTTGGATGACGGGTTCATTATTTTTTGTAAAGCCTTCAGCGTCACATGTATACACAGCATCTTTAAAGACTGACAACAAAACATCTGCTAAAAACATAAACAGGAAAAAGGGAACAGATGTTAACCTGTAAACCATAATCAAGCAAAAAATATTATTTATATGCTGTTAATAACTGCTTCAGCAAAACTATTACTATTAGCCTGAATATCCCTTAAATAAAATTTGTGAAAAGTCTTTACTGATGTCTAGTCCACCATTTTTAATATATTGTGTAAGGACCAACCTTGTCTGAAAACAGCTGATGCTGCAGCATTCTGTAAGAATGAGCTTTGAATTTAGATGTATCAATTCCTGATTGTTCTAAAACCATTTTTAACCAACTTGCAATAGTACTAGATGTCACGGCTCTATAGGAACAATATGATACCAGAACTTGAGTAGATTTCTGAAGATTGTTAGTCCTGTCAAGATAATGTAACAAAGTATGCATAGCACAAAGCTTCTCATCCTTGTAATGTAGGAGTCCCTCCTGGAATTCTTACCTTGTCTTGAAGTTTTCAACAAATCTGAAAAACTGAATACTATTTTATCTACCATACAAGTCATGCTATGTAAATTCAAAGATTTTAGAGTTCGTGCTCTTGGAGCTGTAGATAAAGCAGTAAGAGCAACCAGCTTCATTGTTAATAACCTTAAAGATATAGTTTCCAAAGGAAAAAGGGTATACAGGTATTTTAAGACTAGGTTTACATCCTAGGTGTCAACATATCGTGGTTTTGGTGGACTTTTGTTAAACAGTCCCTTCAAATATCTATTAATCAACAAAGGGTTGAGGCACCATGTATTATCAAACATTCTCAAAGTAGTAAGTAACACTGCCTTGTGATTATTGATGTCACTACAAGACTTTCTTCAGTTACCAAAGAATCTAAGTATGAAATAACTGTTACCTCAGAGACACAAAAGGGTTTAATTTCCCTGATCTTACACCAAAAATTCCATTTTTTTCCATGCCAAATTATATTGTTTAGTTGTTCCCGGTCTCCATGAATTGTTAATGATGTCCACAGCTGTTGTTGGAAGTCCATGGTTTTGGACCAATCTCCTGATACAGTTACTGGGATTAAAGATAGGGTCTTCCTTAGAGGATGAATTTGACCATTGTGTGGAAGAGTCAGTATATTTTTATACCTTGGAAGTCTAATTGGAAGAGAAATTAAACATGACAAGAGTAAATGAAAAAACAGGATTGTTATGTCCAATGTGGAACAATTAGGAGTGCTTTACTAACATTATCAGCAATAATTGTATTCAATATTTTCCCAACAAAATTAAAAGGGGAAAAAATGTAAGGGATTAAATCATGCCAGGAGAAAGAAAAAGCATCAATTTCAAAAGCACCTGGTTCTGGAAACCATGAAATGAACTTCTTTAACTGACAGATTAATCTAGATGCAAAAAAGACCTATGTTTGGAACAAAAGTCTGTGCACACAATCCTTAAAAAATTTCTTTCTTTAGCATCCATTCAGTGGAGTCAGAAAAGTTCCAGGACAGATAATCTGCCTGTATATTATGTTTGCTAGCAGTATGGACTGCAGATACAAATATTTCCCTTTCCAAACACCATTCCCAAATCTGTCTGGCTAACTGATCCAATTGAATTGATGCCATTCCACCCATATTACTAATATATGAGATAGCACATATGTAGTCAGACTGAATCTCAGTATGGACATTTCTGTGATCTGCATGAAAAACTTGTAAGGCATAAGAAATTGCTAACAACTCTAGATAATTTATGGAAAAAATGGTCTCACTCTTTTTCCATCTACCAGAGGTTGATCTGTTTTGAATCAAGTTTATAAGCTCCCCGACCTGAGAGTGATGCATCAGTTTGAATAGTAAAAGCAATCTTATCTTGTCTGATAGATTTCCATTTCCTGTCTGCAACATTTAGATACCACCATTTAAGATCATGGATACTTTGTGGAGATAACTGTATTGTACTAAAAAAATTTTTGTTTTCACTAAGGCCTTTTATTTTGTCATGTTCCAAATACCTGTAGTGCATTGGGGCTTCTGGGACTGCATAAAAGGCATTAAAGTGTACCAATAAATGATGCCAACTCTCATACTGTAACATACCTCCTATCAATAAGCTTTTTGGCAAAAACATGGATGTTTTCCACTTTCTCCTCAGCAAGGAAAACCTCAAACTGTACAGAGTCTAACACAAAACCAAAAAAGGTAATTCACTGAAATTGAATAAGCACTGATTTTTCAAGACTGATAGTGAAACCAAGAGATTTAATGTCTTGATCATAGTCCACGTGTTTTGCAAACAAATGTGACTATCACCATCCAAATTCAACAAGTCATCAATATAATAGGAATACTTAATGCACTGCTGTCTAAATCATGCATAAATGGGTTTTAGGATCTTAGTGAAAACTGTTGGAGCAGAGGAAAGCCTAAAAGGTGAACATACAAACTGAAAAGTTGACCATTCCAAAAAAACTTTAGAAACTTCTGATAATCTATATGTATTGGAATACTAAAATAAGCATCCTTTAGAGCAATAGAAGTAAAGAAATCATTTTTCTGGATGAGATCTAAAACAATCTGAAATGTTTCTTGCTTGAAATGTTCATAATGAACAAATGTATTCATCTGTTTCAGGTCAATAACTGGCCAAAATTTACAATTAGGTTTGGGAACAATAAAAATGTTAGAAAGAAATTGATTATTCGCACAGGTGGATGGAACTATAGCTCCTTTGTGTAGAAGTTCAGTGATTTCATTGGATATAATGGTTCTCTGCTCATCAGAAAAGGGAATTTCTTTTAGAAAAAACGACTGGATAAGCTTGGAATCAAACTCTATTTTGTACCCCGAAACTGTTTGCAAAATCCATGGATCACGAGTAAAATTATTCCATATAGCAATACAGTGTTTAAGTTTTCCCACAGAACTTACCTCTACAGATTTTAGTTTGTGGGCTCATTTGGGGGACTAGTATAGGCAGGTCTCATTCCTCTATTGGAATTTTGGTATTGATACCTGTACGTATTTTGAGTACAATAAGGTTGAGATCTAAATCTTGCCCTCTGATTGAAACCTGGACCTCGTATGGGTCCACCACCTCTAGCACCATGGCCACTATTGAAACCTCTGTGAATCTAGGCAAAATCTTTTCTTTCGCAAGCGCAAACTCAGTGTCACATTTTTTAACTTACTTTGCCACATCATCCCCAAAAAGCATGGACATTATAGGGTTATGCATATTACAAAGATTGGAATATTTCCTTTTCAAATGTGGTCGAATCATATACCTCCTTCTGAGGGAGACATGATATTGCACCTGACCCATAAGGGTAATAGCATCTGAAATTAGGGTCTTTGCTTTTTCATTAGTGGCAAGCTATACTTTATTAATTCTGCTTATTGGACAATTGGCATAATGCCTGCAGCAACAAGATTTTATATACCCCTAAAGGCTTTGTCATGAGAGTGAACTCCCGTTGCAAAGGTCATTCCAAATTTCTTGATTGACAAGTGGGGGACCCAACTTGTCACAGTTTTCTGAGATCTTGTACTGCTGTACAATTTCATCTGTTGCACATAAAGAAATGCATGCATGCAGTATTAATCAGCTCTGCTAAGGATTTAGATATTGGCTCTCCTGCTTGAGGAGTTTTCAGTGTGGGTAACTGCCACACATTATCAGCATTGCTAGTAGAAATACAGTTTTAATCAGGCTGCAAAGCATCAAACAATGCCCCATTTATTTTTCTCCTCAAAAAATTTGAGTGGTCTACTTGCATCACCCTCTGCTGGGGTAACATCAACATTGTGATATGGTCTTCATTTTCAATTTTTACATGTAATTCAGGTAAGTGTTCACCAAAAAGGGCATCAGTTTCATTGTCATCTGCCATAACAGGCTGCATTTCATTTAGACCCAATTTTGTCTTCAAAAAGCTCAATATCAGTTTCCGACAGGTTATTTCTGTCTATCAGACCAGACATCCTCAACTGTCCGACATTCTTTGCTTGTTTGGTCACCATAACAGGCTTGCGTTTTGCCACTTTCTGAACTATAGTCACAACAGACTTCAATTTTTTCTCTCTATTTTTCTGTTTTTGTGGCTTCTTAACTCCTCTCACATGTGAGGAACTTGCCTCAACTGCGCAAAAGGCTGCAATAAATATTCTCAGGCCCAAAACCCAAAAATTCAGAGTCAACTTCGAGGTTGGTAATTGAGAGGACTTCGTCCTCTTCAGTAGCCATTACAAATAAACAAAAAAAAAGATATGACAAATAACATGTATAGCTTGGACTACATCCTAAGCTGGCTACATCACCACCTAACTACGTGTCTATTATTGTACTCCGTTACAATTACCGCTCCGTTACATCAGAATGCTTACCCCTCTGTTACAATGCCAGAATAACTATGAGATACCTCGTGCGGGTGGCTTGTTTATATAGGATACTTCAGGTGACACATCATGTGACTGATAAAAAAGTTTTCTTTTCTTTGAAGAGCGCCTGAGAGAGTAACATGCTGTGTATACATGTGAGGCTGAAGGCTTTACAAAAAATAATAGTCGTTCATGACATTAACTCACACTGACCATAATATTTTCCTCCTAACTGGGTATAGTCTTATTCCTGGTCTTCATTTGGCACACTAAAAATATAATGATGAAAATGCAAGAAGCTTATCAGAAGTGGGGTAATTTTTTATTTCTGACTTGGATGCATGGGCTTCCACAAATGGTGTTCTTTCTAAAACTTCATAATGTCTGGATTGATAGATTTGAGTACAAGAATATAATGATAATGCTGCTTATGCTGCTTATGCATGAAATAACATTAAATCATTAAAAATCTTCAACTTAACCATATTGTTACATGTAGGCTCGTACAAAAGTAACAAAAGAAAGAGTGAAGTCAACAAGCTTTGTAAATTTAACAAAATAATTTATTTCCCTAGAAAACAAGGTAAAATTATGAAGTAGGACTTACGGTTTGTGAATCTAGTCCAAAAATTAATCCTGGAATTGAAAAATATGAGTCCTATCACTAAAAGTTCTAATTGAATCCAAGTTTGAATCTCGATGAAGTTCCAATATGGAAGGCGATCACGTCCTATATAACCAGTTTGTGTTGATGTGTCAACAGTTCCTTGTTGAGTCACCAAGAATATAATTCTGGCATTTGAATTCTGAATAATTTAGTGAATGTCTTTATCCAAGAATTTCATTGAAGAAGAGTATTTTCCAGGGTGAATAAATTATTTTAAATAAAAATCAACTCAAATGGCAACAACAAGACAAATACCTTGAGCCCGAAGGTATATATTTACAACGGATCAAATCCAATAGAAAATGTCTGTTTTATCCCATGAGTTTAGATCACATGATGGCTCACGTGGTCACTTAACTTGAACAGTGCAGTAAAGAAAAGGCCAATTTGCACGTAGGCTAGAATAGCCCTATCTAAGAATCAGATTCCCACACTGGAAATAAATTTAAAAATAAAACTGTTTACAACAGACTAACACGTAGGCTGAACATGACCTTGGTAATGACCAATCATTTTCACTCAATGTTTACAAAATCGGAACCAAGGTCGAACTAGGTTAGCTAAAAATATAACTGAGCAATAGATTGCATGTTTATCAGGTCAAATCAGAAAACTGAATTTTCCGAGAGAAAAAATCAAATCCAGTGAATAAAGTTATTACAGTAACATGTGATGAAAATAAAAATAAAATAAAAGAGAATTTAAAACTAACACACAAGCAATTAAATTACATATATGTAACACTTACCCCCATAAAGAAAAAGAAAGATTTATGTAAAAAAAAGCTTTCTTTTTACCATATGTAAATTATACATGAGGTAAAACAAAATTACATAAGAAGAACTTTTATGAATTATATATAGTGTACATGAAATAATATTTCTATACATGGGAAAGTGCATCTGCAATTAAATTATCATTTCCCTTGACGTGCCTGATGTCAAGATTATATTCTTGTAAAAACAAACTCCACCTTAATAATCTTTGATTTTTATTTTTCATCTTGTCGATGAAAGTAAGGGGGTTGTGATTACTATACACAACAACCGGAGAAGGAGCTGAACTAATGTAAACTTCAAAATGCTGTAATGCCAATATTAAAGCCAAACATTCCTTCTCGACTGTTGTGTAATTTCTTTGGTGCTTATTTAATTTCTTAGAGAAATAGCACACTGGATGATCAACACCATTTCTATCTTCTTGAATCAATACTGCTCCAACCCCAACATCACTTGCATCAACAGATTGTTTAAATGGTTGATTGAAATTTGGAGCTGTAAGAACCAGCGCACTTTTTAAGTATGGCTTTTAAACTTATCAAAAACCTCCTGATATTTTTCAGTCCAAAGAAACTTGTTTCTCTTGCTCAACAAGTTTGTCAGGGGTTAAGCAATATTAGAAAAATTGGAACAAAATTTCCAATAGTATCCAGCCATACCTAAAAATTGCATCAGTTGCTTTTTACTGACTGGCACAGGGAATTCAGAGATAGCCTTGACCTTAGCATCAATAGGTTTAACTTGACCATGTCTCACAATATGTCCTAGAAAAGTTACACAAGCATGGCAGAACTCACTTGTAGATAAATTAATTGTCAAACTTGCATCAGTGAGTCTGTCAAAGAATTTCTGAATTGTTGCTCTATGTTCTTTCCAGGTGTAGTTGTAGATGATGACATCATCGATGAAAGCATCACAATTATCTAGACCAGAGGTAATCATATTCATCAAACGTTGAAAGGTACTTGGAGAACCCTTCATCCCGAACTACATTTACTTTATATTGATAGAGTCCGTCTGGAGTCACAAATGCTGAAATTTCCTTTGCACTTTCTGTTAGTGGAATTTGCCAAAATCCTTTCAGAAGGTCAAATTTGGTGACGTAATTGGCATTTCCAATTTTATCAATACAGTCATCGATTCTTGGTAATGGAAATGAATCTGGTTTTGTCATACTGTTCACCTTCCTATAATCAGTGCACATACAGAAAGTTTTATCTGGTTTCGGAACAAGTATACAAGGTGAACTCCAATCACTTTTACTGGGCTCTATGAAATCATTCTCCAGTAAATATTGAATTTCCTTTTTCAAGTATTCCTGTTTTAGAGAGTTCATCCCGTATGGGTGTTGTTTCACAGGTTTAGAATTCACAATTTCAACATCACGAAAAATTTTGTTTGTCCTTGTAGGAACATCTGGAAATAAGTGCTCATATTCAAATAATAGCTGTTTAAGTTCATTCCTTTCCTGTTGTTGCAAATGTAAAAGTTTCTGGTCCAGATTTTTCATAATTTTCGAATTCCGAAGATTTGTCACTCCAAAATCAATAGAGTCCAATTGATATTCCTTCACTTAAATCCTCACTTTGTGGGACAGGTACAACTAAATTAATTGCATTATTTACTTGGCTATCTCTTTCAGTATACTAGTACTCCATTAATTTATTTAGATCAGAGTACTATTATTATAATTTAACTCATTCATTTTCTTCTTAACTTTGTAAGGACCATAATACCTAATTTGAAGAAAATTTTGAAGAATGAGCAAGAGAGAATGAACTCTATTACAAGACTCAAAACTTCTCTCAAGTAAAATTCTGTGAAACCATAATTTCATTTCGACTTGAATTGCTGAGTGCCAAATTCAAGCAAAACTTGCTGGAAAATTCCAGACATAAAATTTTGACCCTTGATCCGATTGGACAGATTTGAGAAGGCCACATTGAGTAAAAAACTTTATCAAAGCTTTTACTATAGTTTTGGTTTTAATGTTCCTCACAGGAATTGCCTCTGGGAATCTTGTTGATGCATACATAATGGTCAACAAATATTGGTTGCCTGACTTGGTCTTAGGTAAGGGACCAACACAATCTACCATAATTCAGCTAAATGGTTTGTCAAATGCAGGAATAGGTTGCAGATGAGCCTTAGGTATCTTCTCATTGGGTTTTCCTACCATTTGACAAGTATGACAAGATGTACAGTATTTAGAAACATGACTTTTGATTTTTGGCCAGTAAAAGTGAGTCAAGATCTTGTGATAACTCTTATTAATCCCTAAATGACCAGCCAAAGGAGTTTCATGGGCCAGACTAAGTATTTCATGTCTGTAAGATTTTGGAACTACAATTTGATAGTTCACTGACCATTCATCACCAGCAGGTACCTCGGGAGGTCTCCATTTTCTCATAAGAATTCCATTTTTAATGAAATAACAGACATATTTCAGTTTCACTAATGGCTCTCTGAAACAAACAGGAGTTCTCAGGATCTTTTTCCTGTTCGACGACAAGTGATTGTCGTTTGTCACCCTGATTAGGTAAAAGAGAATGAGTAGTTAAAAGAGGATCACTGTGATCAATACCTTTTGATTGATCCAAACAAGGAGTGAAAGTGACCTCTTCAAAAGCCTGACCAATATATGTGTCAGCTAAAGGAATACTTTCCTTATCAAAATCATTCTCAAGAGCTTTCTTTGCCATAGCTCTGGTAACTGCACAAGCTGGGTATAAATCAGGGAATTCTTTTTCAATAGGATCAACTTTCTGATCCAAAGAAGGCTTGTCAGTTACAAGTGGATTAACCACAATCTTGTCTCCAGCTAGGTTGTTGCCTAGTAATAAATGAATGCCCTCAACAGGTAAAGAAGACACTATAACGACTGTCACAGGTCCTGAAACTAAGTCTGATGACAAATTTACACATTGGAGAGGAACATTAACAAAGCCGCACTCTACTCCCTGAATGAGAACACTCTCATTAGAAGAAGACTTCTCAGAAAAAGGCAAAGTACCTGATAATAAAAGACTCTGAGAAGCTCCTGTATCCCTTAAAATTTTAATAACCGCTCCGGTGGCCTAGTGGTTAGAGCGTCCGCCTCGGATGCGGGAGGTCGTGGGTTCGAACCCCGGCCGAGTCATACCAAAGACTTTAAAAATGGAACTAACAGCCGCCTCGCTTGGCGCTCAGCATTAAGAGGTTAGTGTTAGGACTGGTC
>JAECUM010030482.1:0-44184 GCA_016617855.1 Megalonaias nervosa | reverse complement strand
CCCTCCCTGCTGCTTAAAGACTTGACTGTTCCAGCTGATGTAACAAGTAAACTTACTACACCAAGAATTATCCTGGGTGATATTGCCGATGTTTGTACGTGCTGCTAATTTAAAGAAATAATCGTCAATATTTTCATACCTTTATCTAAATTTATCAATGAATGATTCTTTGGAACCACCGATATCCCCACCATCGCCATTGCTACCGCCTCCTCTATTGTAAATCCTTTTCCAAAATGGAGATACCAGTGATTGATGCTATCACACCAATAGCTGTAAAACCAGTAGCAATTGTTTCACCGTTATTGTTGAACAGTTGTGTTATTTGTTTCACCTAATGGTAATAATTCTTTAAATTTTGACTCAGTTTTATTAACACTTTGCATAAATATATTTTCCATACCTATTAAATGACCAACTATATGCTCTCTTTAAATTACATGAATTGTAAGATTTCATTTAATTTGGCTTTTACTGTACTCATTTTGTTTAGCAATATGTTTTTTCATTTGTTTTATTAAATTGTTATTTTGGTAAAAGTTTGCTATCAAAGTTAATATTTTCGAAATTACAATATTATCAGCACTCACACAATCTCTTTCTTCTCTATCAGTTTGAGCAGTAAACAATCTATTAATATTTCGTAAACATTCGTTCTACATCTTTATTTAAGTTTTTAGTTTTTTTTTAATTTCACACCTAAAATCACAATGACCCTTATTAAATTGCCCCTTCTTTGTCATATGTCAGATCTGTTTCACTCCAATTACTGTTGGTTATTTGATTGTATTTTCTTACGATCAATTTAATTTCGAAGTAGTTGGTAATTTTTCCTCAGTAGCTTTAGCTGCACATTCATAAAGTTTCTGTGGTGATTGTATTTTGGTGAATTGCATTTAATTTCTTCCTTTGAACTTATGAATAAAATGATGCAACAAACATTGCTCTTGTTTTCTTTTAGCAGGCTATAATGTTACAAGATAAAATTTCTTGATGCACTACAATTCATAGAAATTAAAATAGTATATCTTTTTCTTGGTAAAATAATGTATGAAATAAAATTCGGACTAATACTTCATTCCCAAGGTCGTGCAGTATTATTCAGAAAAAACTCGTTCATATTATCCCATACAAATGTAGTAAAGTAAATATCTTAAACAAATTACTGAACAGATAAGCATCGTTTCATGCTAGTCAGTGAACTAATGATATTTCCAAGAGAAATAATTTTGATAATTTCAATTTGAATTATGTTTTAGTTTTTCACACCAGTCCATTGATAGTGTGTGAAATACCAGAATGTTTGAATTAAAAATTGACAAGTAACTGTTATTCACTTGGAACAAGCACATTTTTTTATTTTATTTTATTTTAGGCTCAGACTTCTTAGCTAGATCCCGTGTATGACAGACTGGAGTGAAGTAGCAGATTTTTTGCGTTATCGCTTAACGATAATATCAGATGCTGTCTTTTGTGTATATTCGCACAGAAATTATCAGTAGTAACATAATTTTCTTGCTTGATTCAAGGCAAATATTTACGTTTAGCAAAAGCGAATTGAAAACGGAAATAAAAAGTCTGTGGAACAGGTCCTTGGCGCTAATGCGTGACAGGTTAGCGTGTTTACCACGAGACGAAGCAACTGACATTACTGCATGTGAAACTCTTTGGTTATAAAGTTATCATTATCTTTTGACTGCACTTTAAAAAATGAATCTTAATATTTCATTCAAGTGAATTATTCAAATTGCTTCCCAGAGTAATAACACCTCGACCTTTTACAAAAAATAAATAGGCTTGAATCCCACAATGAACTTATTATTTTCTGTTCTTTTTTTGCATGTGTATTCTTACCTTAAACTTGGAAACAACATCATTTGACTACTTCTATTTTCTGAGAGAGTAAACTCAAAACACAATAGAATGTAAACGATAAACAGCTAACACCACCATAAGAAATCTTCTACTTCAACAATTTAGCTAGTCAACTTGTTGGAGCGTTCATTAAACAGAACATTGGCTTGTTCCGAGTGAACACTAATATATTTCATCTCGTAGGTGAAAAGCTCCAGTACTTTCGACCACTCATGAAATATATACGTTATTCACTCGATACAAGCTATTAACTTCTATATCATTGCGTTCAGTTTGCAAAACAGTGATTTTGAACAAAATATATTTCAAGATGTTGCTAAATAATGAATAATTCTTTATCATTTTTGCAAGAAGAATCGAGGGCAAAAACCATAGGTCAATACCGGAATAGAGGTTGGAACAGTGGCATCATTGTGGTGCATTGCTATGATATCACAGACCGCACATGATGACATTGTTGCCAATTGTTCTGTGGAATGTTCTGGGTTTTTGTAGGATACACAGCCTAGCGACAATGACAAAGTACATGAGTTAAAATAATTCCACTTATTTTAGTATCCCGGGTTTATTACCAATAGTAAAAGGTCTTTCATATGTGAAGTATAATAAATAATTATTTTTATGTTTCACTAGACAAGGATATTTCAGCTTTAGCTTACTTATAAACATCTGTTTAAATGACATTGATCTTAGCACATTTCGAACACGCTAGGACTTTCTACACCGTAAATATATCGTCCCAAATAGCCAGTTCACTCTCAAAATTTAGGAAAAGGTTACGCAAGGGAGAACTGAGGATAGAACGAAAAATACAATGGTTCATTTTTTCTTAGCAAACCTATAGTCCTAACTTTTCACATTTTGCCGACAAACGTTTTAGCAATCCATCATTAGGCTTGGATTCTGCCATAACCAGTGGAACTTTACATCTAAGAGCAGGGTGATAGAGAAATGAACCTTGGAAATGAGCGAACAAAATGAACATATAGGTTTATGTAGCCAGACTGCTGGTTTTGCTCAGGGGATAAGGAGAAATATCATGTCCTTATACTGATCAACAAATTCTTTCTGCAGTCTTACATCACAGTTATTTAACACCATTGTTCCTCTGTGCATTCATTTAAAGACAAATATACATTTTTTTATGGAAACGAGATACATGTCGTTAACGTACGACTCGATGACAACGCCAATTTAATAATCTAATAAAAAAAACGTTTTCATCTCATTCAGATCAAATGCAATATACAGAAGGTAATTACGAACAGGCAAACATACAAACACATAAAACTGACACCAGTTTCGGTGATACATTTAGGTCAAAGAAACACCACCAAATGCATTCAATATCATATTCGGCAGATTTGTAATTTAGAGACACGGATGCAAGACAGCATGCAAAATAGTTTTTAACAACAAGCAATAGAATGCAAATAATTTGAATAATCTATCGGAATACAACACGCTTTATTGTTCCACAAATTAATGAAGTTGATTTGCTATTTCAGATTCAAAGCGGAAGTGATATTTTGTTTGAATTTATTACGGAAGTTAACTTTAATTCACGAGTATTATTTTGCTGTTCAGAGCAATATTTTATTATTTTTTCATTAAGTCTGGAAGTAATCTGCATTCCAGTTCTAGTTAAATGGCAAAACTTGTCTCTGCTTTTAATATGTACCAGGGTTTTTGAGAACACCCTTTTCACGAAGAAATTTGTTTTAAAAAATCTCTAGTGGACTTGTTGTAAGAAGATGTATACCCCTAAATACGTGCGCGTGTGTATCTATGCGTATGTTCAAATCCAACTGGATTGTGTGCTGGCATTACGACCCCGCCAAAAACCCACCCCCACCCCCACCCCAAACCAAACCAACAAAAACAAAAACAAACGAACCCTGCATCATTTTACTTTCGTACTGGACATGTGTACACAGTTCGCACAGCTTTATTTTAGATCCGGTTTAAATACAAAATTTTACTTGATGTCGATAGTACAAGATCAAGCACCTCATTACTTGCAATTTTCTCGGGTTATATGTTACCATATCATAGCCTTCACACAGAAGAACACACACACACACACTCTCACACACACACACACACACTGATCATAAATAGCCAATTACGTTTGTACGCACGAGTCAATATTGAACGCAAATTGCACAAACTACATACGCAACTTACGGCTGAAGTATTTATTAATCAGTTATTGCTGATGTTGTTATGTTACCACGCCATAGGAACCACCGGTATTTTGATTTAATTCCGTTAATATGCGCACCTATGCTGCTGTATCTTCATTAATTCTGGCCACAGTTCGTTAGCTCTTCTCTTAAATATGTCTTATTATTTTATGACAGGGACTAGGTATCATGGGCGATCTAGAAATCTGTATTTAAAAAAGTTGTGAATAGAATAAATCAAACCAGGCGAACGAGTTTCAATAGTATATCTTATACTAGAAGGTTACTATGATATCATTGGCTGTAAATTAACTATTGCCGCGGATATCCATGTCTTTGGTCTTTTACGAACAGAAGAAAATTTTTGTTTGTATTTAATCTCTTGTATAGGAAAAGGAGTGATTTTTTTTCATCTGACGTATCGTCGCTCGTGAAATTGCATGGTTTCTAGCAACTTAAACATCTATGAAAATGTGTACACAATGAAACAGTAAACTCATTGTCATCATAAATTGGACTTAGATCTAATTTTTGCAGAATGCTTGAAAATTCTTTTTGTGGGTGAATGAAACTTTACAAATAGTTAAGATTTCGAGCAAAGTTTAATGACTTTTGAGCCGTTTGTTAAAGATACAAAAAAAAAAAAAAATGATTTTGCAACAAATAGCTAGACGGTACGTCCTTGTCAACGAGACAGCTTTCGTGGTATCTTGTAATAAATTTCTCTGTTATCATTTGACGCCACTTAAATCCTATTACCTTCTTTTGCACCTGAAATAAGTTTTGGTGATTTTGCCTTGTAAAGTTGTCAAGGCCAATGGGTGCCCTGAGACTACCCAACTAAATTCTGCCGGGTAACAGGTCAAAGACATTTTGTGCAAGTCCAGTCCATACCTAGGTGTCGAATTTGTATCATTATCAAAAATTATACAGGTGTCTAGGGATAAGCATTGCAGCTGTTTTGCAGATTACATCGTTTACATAGTTTGCCAGTTCATACAATTTCACGTTTCTTTTAATAAATTGAACATGTCCTTGTTGTCTTCATTGCCATTATGTTATCGTACTTTCTCATCATCATCATCATCTTTTCTTTTCGTATTATTATTATTATTATTATTATTATTATTATTATTATTATCGTCACAGTTTAGATTCATTATTCTAATTCTAATTCATATTTTATAGATCGCATTTGACTTTCTAAATAAAATTTACACATGCTATTTTCGTGACGTATTTTTTGTATTACATCTGTTTAGACTATGTTTGTATTGTTATTTTTGAATCATTATGTGTTATGTATTATATTTATATTTTGTATTTGAGCTTTTATATTGTAGTTCATGGAACTGGTCAAAACAAACATTTGGTTCCTCAAACATGTATCGATATGATGAAAACATTTCAACTATTAAACGATGGTGCAAAGAATGTTATATGTAAATGTGTCAAATCTTCAATTGCTTGAAGGTAATGAATTTCACTTCATGTATGCCTTTATGTAATGCTGCGATGAAATCAAATCTGATTTTACAGGAAACAAGATGGCTCATTTGATATGGAGTCTCGTACTGGTAAGTAGGTTTAGTAAAGGCAATTAATTGCTTTATTAATTTTTTTACAATATTTTGCACTATTAATAAAAAAGAAAATCCACGTAATTATAAAGTTCTCATTATTAGCCATGCATTGCTAATCCAATTATTAGAATCATTATAAATATAAAAATTTGACCCCTAATGGTCAGTATCAAATACATCGCGAATTGTACCCGGTGCTGCTTATAGAAATTCAAATGCCTTCACTAACCAGCAAAGAAAGTTTCTTTTTACAGAAACGTTAATAATTTCATAAGTTTTGGTTTGTTATTTAACACTTACAGCATGCGTTAAGCTCACGATCAAGGCCCACATAATCTTAAAACTGCGGCCATATTGTTAAATCGCTTTTTCTGACAGGAGTGCGCAGGCCCCAAACTCCCAGCAACTTTACCGTTACATAAACATTCTATTGCAGGGTGGTCCATCTTCTTCAACCCCGCATGCCACATGAACCAAAAATGTAAAGTTCGTGGCCCATACATGCTGATTTATATTCTAATCATAGAAGTAATTTGTGAATCAGCGCGGGCCACACAGAAGATTCCAGAGGGCTAAATGTGGCCTGCGGGGCTGCAGTTGCACCACCCAGTTATATTGTATTCACGTAGTGGTATTTCAGGCGCTGGGGTCTAAAGCAAAATTAACCCTTGATTGTACAAACAATTGGACTCTTCTCTTTCAAGCAGCAGTTAGACCAGTTTTGAGATTTCATTTTCTTATTAGAGAAAGCCGAGCTGGTACATCTGTTAAAAACCACGTTCCTCCTACTAGTTACAAAGACCACTATTATTTCCGACATTGGCATAGCTTTGAAACGTTCTCCTAAACGAAACGATTCTAATGTCACATGATTGGAAACAATACGAGCAAAAGTTCAGAAACAATATGTCCTTATCTACATTCAGTAAAGGAAATTTCGTATATACTTCCAAACGAATAGTTTTCAGGTCAGATGAAATGTTACGTGACAAGGGCTCGTACTCAGTAACAAAGAAAAGAGTGAAAGCCAACAAGCCTTGTCTATTTTAACAAAATAATTTATTTCCTTAGGAAACAATATAAAAATTGGAAAATAGGACTTACAGTTTGTGAATATAATCCAAACTTTAATCCTAAGAATGAAAAACACAAGTCCTATCACTAACTAGTTCTATTAGAATCCAGGTTCGAATCTCGACGACATACAAATATGGAAGGAGATGACGTCAGATGTAGTCCATGTACGAATCTCAACATTTCCTCAGTTGAATCACAGTTTTTGTTTCCGAATAACTCCAGAATAAATGTCCACTGAATATATTTCAGAATTTGTTATAAAAAAGTCAACTTGTTGAGTTTCCAGGAGAATAAATTATTAAATCCAAAAAACAGATGAAAAACAATCTGGCAACAAATAAAAAAAACACCTCGTTCCTTCAAGATGTTAAAACGACTCTGACAGAAAAATATTAAGAATGCGTATTTAAACCCCAAAACCATCACTTCAAGTCTCGCGAGATGGGTCATGTGGTCTCTTACTACAAGAGATCTATCACGTACACCAGTGTAGCCCCACTTAAGAACCAATAATTAAAAAACGTTGTTTACACATGTTGATCATGTAAGCAAGGTATGGCCTTGATACTGACCAATCATTTTAACTGCCTGTTTACGAACTTCCCAACCCAAGACGAACTAGGTTAACTAAAAATAATTCTCATCTAACACGTTTTACGTCTTAGATAAATAACATTTACTAAAAAAGAATTTCGAATCCCTACAATAATCATTACAATCAAATGAAATGAAACAAAAATAAAATAAAAAAGAATTTTAAAACTAACACACAAGCAATTTAATTACATATACCTAACAGAAATATATTGTATCTATTACGACTTTTTCTCCAAATTACGTAAATAGCCGAATGTACCTCTATATTTCAAGGTTACTGTTCTGTTTGGAATACATACATACATACATACATACATACATACATACATACATTCATCCTCAAAAGAATTGTACATTTTGTGTATTTTGAATTTCTTTACGTTATATTTAAAATTTAATTTTATGTTCCGAACAATCACTAGGTAATATTGTTGAAGTTTTGTTAATATTTATTTATGTATTTATTTCTTTATTATTAGGTTATTCGGATCAGTATCACCTGACTGTAGACATTATTAGGGATATCAAATGCAAACAAGTTTCATAATGACAAAGAACGTGTGGCTGCAAGGCCGAAAAATTAAAACTGTTCAAAATCTTTCCACTAGCAAAACAAATTCCTGTAAAGTCACCGATTGGCTGGCATGTTAGTCAGCGTTTTAACAAAAAGACTTAGATCACATAAATGCTTGATTTTATATGTTTGGTTTATGTTTAGGTCAAATCACATTGAGTACGTTTCGGTATTTATGTCCCCGCTTCTTCATGATTATTTTGCAAATCATCAGACTGGGTACCTAATGATTGAGGAAATAAATTGGGGTTTACATCAATGCGTTCTACCACCTCTCAGGTACATTATAAATATGTGTACTACGTGCTACATGTGCTATTGATTGTGTATTCTGGAGACTGTAAGTAAAAATGAACGACACCGATTGTTAACATCCAGTTCTTCCGACATTATCCAGACTTGCTTGGCATAGATTTCGTAGGGTCGCTCTAGTGTTTGGCTGAATGGAACTACAATAACCTATAGTCTCATCATCACGGTGTGTATTTTCGATCTCTGATCAAGAATGTTGTTTCAGGTCAGGCAATACAAATGTCCTTATTTAATTTTCGAACTCATTGTTACTTAAGTGCCTAAAAAATGACATATTACTACTGAAGTGTGCGTGTGTGTGTCTGTGTCTGTTTGTGTTTCTGTGTTTTCTATTTGTGAAACATCTAAAGAACGAGCTAACAGTTCATTCATTTTACCATAATTTGTAAACAGCATAAAAACAAAGAAGAATAGAAAACTACAAATGCAGCTATTTCCTGTATGATGCAAAGGAAAAGTATTGTTACAAAGCATGGATATTTGGGTAAGCGAACCGTAAATCCATATATTATATGTATATTCATCAAGCAAAATAATACAATGAGTTATAAAAATATACATATCTTTGTAGAAATGCAGTATAATTGTTTTCCAAATATTCATAGTTTCGTAAGTGTATCACAGTTCTCAGATTTCATAAATTCGTTGAATTTTATAGCAATACGAGTTCTAATGCACATGCAAGGAATGTAACATTTATCCAATGTCTGCCAAAAAGACAATAAAAAAAGACAATGGAAGTCATCATCTAAATAGTCAATGTTACACGATAAATGTTTTCTATTAGCTCTCTCAGCGTGTCAAAGAAGCAATGGTATCTTCTAGGTAGCATTTGATACGTGTTAATTGGCATAAATGTAGACTAAGTGATCGATGTAGTAATTAAACATATAATTTTGCTTCATAATATTTTTTAAAATGTGTATATTTTAAACATTTACTCAAACTATCAATATTGTATGATAATGTCTGAATTTATTTGTTTTTAATTAACTTAATTTCACTTTTGACTAATAGAACTATTACCGTATATACTAACGTATAAGTCTGATCCAGAAGTATAATGCACAGACCCAGATCTGCCCTCACATAATGCACCGAATGATCTGAGTTTAAAGAGTTTGCAATTATTAATGAATAGGACAAACATCACAGACCCTGATTTACATGCACACTATGAAACGGCAGCTTATTGTCTCTGTTATCTGAACTTGAAGAACTGGCTTATGCGATTATATACGCTATATTGATTCCCTTAAAGTTGGCCTCTTCAAAGTTTTATTGACTAGTTATTTAATCCATTACCAGTGAAAAGCTCTCGGAGAAGTCCACAGAAAACGTACCCTAATATTATTTTAGGAACTAACACATGTGTTACCGGTCTTCTTTACACGCGATTTAGTTTGGTTATACTTAATTCTGATAAGAATAAATCATCTCCATCAACAGAGTTCTATTTTCCGTAGTGCTGTCCTATCTAATAAGGCACTAGGTAATCAGGTACAATAAGCCTTACTTTTAATTGCTGGTACAAAATCAATTGGACATTTCAAATTTAAAATATCGTAAGTTATCCAGTAGTACTAAAATTCTAATCCAACTGCAGACTGCACAAAACCAGATCTGCCCAAACATAATGCGCCGGCAATAATGCGGAGATCAAACAAAACACACCCTGATTTTTCAGGCGCATTAAAAGACGGCACATCAGAGATTATGTTCTTCGCAGTTAGATTGACTTATACGCGAATATATACGGCATCTTGATTCACTCAAAATTCTGTCTCTTAAATATATTGTTGAAATATCTAATACAATTTATCTATTATGCGTGAATTCCTAACACGTAACAGAATTTCTTTGATTTTGTGTTGCTGGTTTGTTTAACTTCCAGAACATTTTATAGATTTATAGACATCTTGCTTACTAAACTGAACCTTTCTCGAATAATTCATTTCAGTGATAAATGATTTCAGCTACAAGAATTTCCATACAATTCCAAATTTGATAGACCAATCAGATCGCTGCGATGTCTTGCACTTGGGAGGCAACTCCTTGACTAAAATTCAAGCCAGAATGTTCGAAAATATAACTGTCCGTACTATACGCCTGAACAACTGCATTCTCGGCTCCATCGATGACAATGCATTTGGAGGAACAGAACAATATCTAACTACCCTTGATTTCAGCGATAATCGTCTTGGTTTAGATGGTAGTAGATCTCGTCCAACCGCTCTTGTTCATCTCAGCAAGTAAAAGTACCTCGATGTCTCTGGTAACGGCTTTCATGCAAGAGATTACAATGACTACGTCATGCGATCTATTTGTGCCAGAGTGACCACATTCACCTTTGGTGATAGTGTTGCACTCACGGAATGGCCTGCAAGTCTTCGACAGCTTCAACAGCTGGTGAATTTGGAAGTAGAGGGGGGTATCCTGCCTTTCCCTCCTGCGGATGCCTTTCATGCCTTCGAGGTAACTCGCAGGAATCTGACCTTCAATAACGTAAACACATATGCGGTGCCGTTAGGAATTGCGTCTTTACGAAACCTAGATGAACTTCACCTGGACAATCTTAAAGGATTCAGTGATTCCAGTTTAATTGAGCAACCATTTCAAGGGGTTGGTAGGACACTTAGAATATTATCCCTGAGGAACGATGGCTTGACTGTTTTCCCAGTGGTGATCAAATATCTGCTCAATTTAAAAGAACTGTTTCTTGATGGGAATAGTGTGCAGTTTAGCGACAAATCCATCGCACTCTTACAACAGCGGGATATTACCTTTCTGAGCCTCATATCATGTGATCTGAGTCGGGTACCTGCCGCCATTTCCAACATACATGGCCTTCGGCACTGGACCTGTCTAATAACAAAATCACAAGCATCTAGCAGAACGATCTACAAAACATGGCCAACCTGAACAACTTGTCGCCTGCCGGAAATCCTCTGGAATATGTGTCAAACAAGTCCTTCAGTGGCTTAAATTGACTGGAATCAATGGACTTGTCCTCGACGCGTCTTGCCATAACTTCCCAAGCCATTGAGCACCTCCAAGGCCTTGATATTGGTTTGGTTGAAGCGATTCCTTGTCTGCACCAGAAAAACCATAACCATTCTGGGTAACTGTGAATCGATCTACATGGGAATCGAGGATTATGTTAACACATTTATCCCAAACTGTCTCGCCTGCCCCGACTCCACATGTTATACACCAGGAGGCTAGATGGACTGAACTATAGTATAAAATGGCTTTATTCATAAAGTAACGCATTTTTATTCTTATGGTAGTGTACCTTACCATACAATATAAAAGTGACTTCCTGAAAAATATATGTATTTATTCTGCATTGTGTAACCAGCTTTTTGTAGTTTAATGAAACTGAAGTAAACTTCAGACATTGTCAGGCAGTAGCTGACGTAACAAACTCATTTCATGTTTTCATCGCTTATAGCTGCTTAAAAGAAAGGAATGCAGAGTGTTTCTTTTGTAAAACCCTGAACCGTGATGTTTACGATTCTAATTTTTGTCATTTCTCTTTCACGAAGAAGTTGTATAGTAATATTTCTACCAATGTTTATTTATAAACAGTCATCTAGAAAACTCAGAGCCATCCTGAAAGAAATTCCCCTTGCCGTTTTCCTTCTTGTGTAATATAACAACAGAGAAACAACTGAAATTAGAAAAATTTAAATAACATTGTTTTCTTTAATAGAATTTTACGCATAGTAAGTGAAATGCTGTATCGTGAAAAGTCCCAGCCCTTTCCCTTCAAATTGCGAAACTAATTTATCACTTTATAAGTTGACAATATAATATTAACCATTAATGTTCATCGTGAAAAACGATACTTTGAAAATATTTTCATTAATAAACAAAATAACATATATCATCGTTAAGAGATAACAAAGTAATGGAATAGCAGCTATCATCGCTAAGATGTAACGAAGTAAAAATGACGAATAATGTGAAAATACCTTTTCGATATTCATCAAGACACAGTAATATGTAAATGCGCAATATCCACTATTTGGTTCAAAGAGTGCCATCCAGCGCCTATTTCGATTCCACGCGATGAAAACGTGCGATTTGACAATGTCTGTGCAACGTTTCTCTACTGAGTGCCCACCCTGTCTCAAAAATCTTTAATTATTAATAATGAAAAAATGGTATACAAAAGCAATATTATTCAGAAGAAAATGCTACTTAATGGTATTCATTGATGTAACAAAAAAAAAATCAATATCACCTATTAAACCCTGTGTGAA
The DNA here is from genome assembly GCA_016617855.1 of Megalonaias nervosa. Classification (NCBI taxonomy): domain Eukaryota; kingdom Metazoa; phylum Mollusca; class Bivalvia; order Unionida; family Unionidae; genus Megalonaias; species Megalonaias nervosa. Next base: position 31,712 of record JAECUM010030482.1, on the reverse strand, counting down.
GATAATGCGTTGTCTGATTGGTTGAACGTCAGTCAAGTCTACAATCAACCATTGCAAGATTCCAATACATTAATCTCTTTCAGAGCTCTGTCAGTGTCGTTCTGTGCTAAACATCTTTTAAAATGAGAACTGAAAGAATTACATTTAAGGAATCGCCGTACCTGATTCATTTCTGAACTACTGTCTGCATGTATAATTTTAAGCAGTTATGATAAATATTTGGGTAGATATCCAACGAACTTTTTTTGTGGAGATGTAAAACATCTGTGAGGAGGTCAACATATTTTGCCAATATGTAATGGGTGCAAGTATTTGAAATCGAAACGTTTGAGCTTGAGTTTGTGTTTGCGATTTGGTCTCAGCCAGGTCACAAAAAGCATTACTTTTTAAAGGTCGTTTCTAACTGGCTGAAAGTGATGATTAAGTCTCGAACTCAACCTCAGAGTTTCATAACCACAGCCTGTGCCTCATTTGACAGAAGGGAAAAGCTTTAAAGCGCAATGAACACTTGGATAACATGAAGCCAATGTGATTTGTTTGACGCACCAGTTGACGGAAATCTTAGCAGGACACATTTTAATAGGGTCAGACAATATTGTATAGCAATGTGTAAGATTTGATAACACAAATGCGTCCACACAAAAATCAAAATATAAACCCACTGCTATCATCCTAATTTCCCCACATACAAGATCGTTTATGCTTGACAGTAAACCCACTGCTAATGCCCTAATTGGCTTACATTAAAGAACGTTTATATTTGACAGTAAACACATTATTAACGTTTTAATTTGTCCCCATGCAAGATCGTTTGCTACAGAATAAAATTTAAGTGTACACATTGTAGTTCAAGTGTGCACTAAATTTAAAATTGGGGAGGAGAACGTGTTCTTGACTAAACGTACTTAAATACAGATTGTTTCTTAAAACAAGGGCATTCTAATACTTATTGAACATTACTAGATGTACATGGTGTTTAATTGTCAATTATAAGCAACAAGATGTCAGCGATTTGCAAACAGATGATTCAAAAGAATATCAAATAAAACCTTAAAGAGGCATAATCAAAAAGGTGTAGTTGGTTATTTGTATAGCCAAAAATGAAGGAAGAGTGTTCCGATATCGTGCCGTAAAATGTTTTATGATTCAGAAAAGTAGATAACAAGAGGAGAGTCAAACCTACCCAATCTGAGCTAGGATAAAATTTATTGAACGTATTCAGAGAAACGAACAGCTAGAGGGCATCTACTGGATTTTTAAAATCGAGATTATCATTTGCTTATAAGTAGTGTATGTTTCTTGCTTTTGTACTAATCTTTTCTTTAATAATTGGCCTCCATGGCCCTATTGTTGGCAAGTACAGGACTAAGAGATCGATAAATGACACCCTTAATTTCCAGTAAGCTCTTCAAGTTTGCGTTATCAGATTAAGCTTATATATTTCTTTTTGTATTAGATGTGGACACTTCTCACCAGTATGAAAAGGAAGTCGAATAAAACTATTTCCGGTAAGGGGCTATGTGAACGTTAATGTACAGTAGGTTTCTGTAAGATAATCAAAATGGATACCATCATCTATATACCTTTCAATCAATAATATGCTAGTATAGTAGTGAGTTTGTGTGTGCAGATGTGATAACGTAGGAAGCGTCCACAAACATCACGTTTCATTGTTAAAGTAAAACTTTTAAAATGGAATCTATTTTGACAACTTTTATGATAATAATTTCCAGAGCATTTCAGGAAGTGCTCAAAAATCAACATAAGTTGTATGCGACAACAATAAATTAAAATTCCACTGACATACGGACACTGAATGGCTCCCAGTAATCACCTTCCAAAATGTAGGATGTTTTAAACACTTGGATAGAATATACATGAATAATGGTAATTTAGTAAAGTATCAAGGAGGCTGCGAATGAAATTTCCTGCAATGGAGACATTACATCTGTGTAATTGTTTATACTAAAATATAAATCCTCATTATAGATTGTATTTTCTCTTAAAGTTGATAATAATTTAATTCCGTGTAGAATGAACCAACAGGATTGGTGGTGGTGGTGGAGGTCCATGGTCTTGTATATGGTCCAAAATTGAGCAAGAAACGCAGGTTACTGCATCCCAGTTTGTATGTCTGTTATTATGACTCTATTGTCTTAAAACAAGTAATAGAAAAGAGTGAGAAGCAAATTCAACAAATAATTTCCCTAGAATACAAAGTGACAATGAAAGTAAATGAGGAACTTTTTGTATTGTGAATTAAATCCCAAATAATCCTAAACTTGCACACACAAGTCCTAATGATCAAAGTTCTGAATAAACTTTAGTGGAAATCCAAATTAAATCCAACGCCGGAAGTGTTGATGAGCTTGTGGTGACCCCCGTAGTGGTGATCTGCCAATCGTCTTTTGCTGGATCACATTAATATAATCTAAGAATTTATCCTTATTTGAAATTTGGTTATAATTCAAGTCTCTATTTCCAAGAATGTTATTTATGATGTGCACTTTGTATTTCCAGTGAATAATTAATTTGAATAAATAAAATTCCTGCCCAAATGAACTTCTGGAAACAACAATAATACAATTGATTCTGCACGGATCTGAAAGCATGAATACATAATTTTTACCAGTAACAAGATTATATAGTCCTCTACGTGACCTCAGGTCACAATTAGCATGTTCAAAAACAAACACTATTACCTGACGGACAAAAGTCTTTTTGAAGGTTATTAATGTTTACAAAATAAAATTTCAGCTATAATTAGAACATAAAATGTGGCAAACAAAATGTCCTTGACTCATGCCAAGATAGTGCTCCTAATAGTTAACGAAAACAAAATATGAAAGTATTTGCTATGCATTAGTTGTTTACAGAATTTAAATAACAAAATCAATGTTTCAGGTTAAGTAGAAAATGAACTTGATTTTGGACAAAGTCATGTCCAACATACAATTTTCCATAGCATGTTGTTGTTGTTGTCATAGGGTTTAACGCCATTTTTCAGCACAAGATAGGCTATACATGGCGGCCAGTATTAATGGTGGAGGAAGAACCCTGGAAAACCCCGGGAAGAACCACCGACTCACGAGAAGCTACTGGCAGGCTTTCTCACGTACCCACGTTAGCCGAGCCTGGACTCGAACCCACGCAGACAGAGGTGAGATGGCAGTGATCCGTAACGATCAGCGCTTTAGACCACTCGGCCACTCGGGGCCCCTCCATAGCATGTAATGAAATAAAAAAAATAAAAAGCTAACTAACAAACAGTGCAAATTAAATATACATAATATTGCTAATATACATATACAATTTTATGATCATAAATATAACAATGGCAACGAAAGGGTACTATATGGAAATGAAAAGAAAGATCCGTGAAGTATTAAAAGAAATAGATCTTATTTTCTTAAACTGTACCGATTCCGTTAGAGATGTCTGGACTCTTATGTAGGAGTGGAAGGTCAGAGCGCATTCCACACAGAAAATACGGAACTTGCTGGAAACACTCGCTTGCGAGATAGAGTAGTCGGTTTAAACAGAGACTAGTCTGCCTAAGGTGATTTCAAATCTTAAGACAGTTATCGAATTCGTTGTCCCATGATGATGTTAGACCCAAGGGAGCCTCAGAGAGTCATCCTTAGCGACCAAGTGAAAGGTATTTTTAAATTATGTAAGAGACAAATTTTATAATAAAGCACGAACGCTGAAAAATAATATTTGATTCTTGATGAGATACAAAATCTAGAAAATAATACTTTTCAATTTAACCCGAAATTTATTTTAGTGATTATACAAGTGGACGTTAGACAGTGGACTTTCCACACTATCCCACAAATACAAATTTATCAAAGAGATGGAGTTATAAATGGCAGAATCCAACGACGTAGAACAATTAGGTACATTTGCATGTCTTGTCGAAGAAGCTTGAATAATACCTCTAGGAGAAATACGAGCCACGAAATAAACATTGACGACGGGGTAAGCAGTTGAAAAAAAATTCTTGTAGAAAAAAAGATGCACGAGAAATTTATATGAACGTTCTTCTGGAAAATGATAAAGACCCTTTTTTACCTGAGTAGAGAGCGTAATTATATTTTCTTTTCTTAATTAGAAACACTATTGATGATTTGTCGCCAGGCAATAAATTGCTTCATAGTGTTTTTTATTACGTTGAAACTTTCCAGCTCGGCGTACACGGCGTTGCATTCATTAGCAGTAATGGCCGAGTCATCAATGTCTTTCGAATATAGCTTAGCGTTCCTACACAAACTACCTTCTGCAGCTGTTGTGATTTTGATATGTCGATTCATTTTTGTATGAAGTCTCCTTGATAATATTTTACCACCAGCACTAACTGCACCAGCCAAGGGTGATACAGCACTGATGGCTATTCCAACAGTGGCTACCCCGATTGTCTTCGAGGTAGCTATTTCAGTTACACCGAGCTCCACTGTGGCCCCGCTAGCTATACCACATGCAATGATTCCGCTTACATGTTAGTATCGATGCAGTATATCCTGGCTTTTGGAGCGTTAACACTATAGTGCTTGGATTCTGTAGCAATAACGCGATTTTGTATAAAAGTTTCATACAATAAACATAGTCTGCTTGTGCTAGATTTATGTCATCTGGGACCAATTTAAAAACATTATTTAACCAAACTACTTATATAATCCGATCATATCCAGATGTATGTTCCATTTACATTAACCCTCCACTGGACTCAAAGAAGGCGAATCCGAACAGAAGGAGTGGGTGTTGGACAATAACGATGATTGTTGTCACACGGTGTAATTATAATCGATCAATACCATTGTGTTCAGGTAAGAAAAGTAAAATACTCGTCTTGTCTATTTTATTTCTTTCCACTTCCCCGTTATAGATGCAGCTAAATGTGGGAATTTTTGGTCAACTTTATTAATTACCTCAGTGACTGGTCGTATGCTGTCATGTACCTCATTCAACGTTCTTGTTGCCGAATGGAGATCGATGCACAGCTGACTGGTTTTATCATTGTCTGATTTAGTGCAGGCATATAATTCATAAATTCAAGGATTTCCCCAGCGGTTGTGTCTGCTAGTCTTTTCAAAGGGCTTAAGCTCTTTGTGTCGCTAAGAAGACCAGATTCATGCTTTCACAGATGCCTGAGAAAAGATTAGGGACCAAGCACTCCCGACCATCAAACTTGGTGTACCAGTCAATCATAATTAGAGGAATTTAAAATTCTACCAGTAGCAGGAGCTAGTGTCTCAGACAGGCAAGTGGACAATGAAATATCTAGCAACACCTGTGTAAAAGTAATCAGTGGTTTTCTAACGTTTGGGAAGAACGGAGTATACAAATAATTATCAAAAAAAAATTCTGGTAGAAAGACCACTCCAAGCGAACGAGACTAGTAAAAAAAGTGGAAGACGAATTGAACTGGGAACGAAATAGAAAGTTTTTGTAGGTAGGAAATACCTCTGCCGCATATTTGTGTTGATTTGTGTAGATAGGAAATTAATAGATTGTGTATTATAATGCATAGTTATTTTATTACGACATGGAACATAACATATCGTAGAATTATTAGACAATGTTACATCATAATGTATAGTTGAATTTATTAGAAAATTGAATTTTGATGTGTATTTGCATTTATCATTTTGTAGACTTAGAACTATGTGAAGTAGACAGAGTGTGGATTTGTATGCATATGAATTAAGGTATTTGTATGTATGATTCTTTTAATCGTAGGACACATGCAATGTGAACAATTACCGTAACAACGGTAGATTGCTGTGTCAGAATATAACATTTAGATGCGGTGTGTGCGAGTGTTACGGAACTTCGTAAGTAATATTATTTGTATGTAGAGCAAAGCCGGTATGGAATGAGAGACGTTAGTGTGTGAGAAGGGCTGGGTAAAGTGTTTGCCATTTGTTTGATAGAAGTCCGTGACAGAGCCGTAGATTACGAGGAGAGCAGGATGTACCTCCTTTATATTTTTTGCAGGAATCCCCCAGGGTACAGGTAAGAAACGGCACTAAACTCTCAAGATACGAAAGGAGGAGGTACAATCATTAGTACAGAAGGAGCCGGAAGGAAGAATTACAACGAATTGCACAGAAAGGGTGCAGGAGAAGAAGAAATAGTGCAAGGAGCGGCACAGGAAGAGTGCAGAAGGGAAGAAGAAGGGAGAATAGAAGAAGATAGAAACGAATACAGACGAGTAAAAGGGACTACTCACTGAAAGGAGACTCTCACATGAAGACATTAACTCTCATATGATGAAATAAAGAAGGCATTTGTTAACAGGCCAATTAATGAATTAATTTATGAGAGAAGTGTAATTGGAAGATTTATATTCGGAAATTACTTGAATAGTTTTATTTATTATTAATATTGATTAAACTGTTATATATTTTACTTTGATTTCTTCACTTATTTAAGGCTGTTAATCCTGTGGCAATATCGGCAAGTTTCATCTGGATTTCCTTGGTCTTTCCAAAAACATTAATCGATGATGTTAGAGCACTCATGGAAGTTTTCACGTAACGGGTTCAATACCCTTAAATGTTCATCATAATGTTCTTTAAGCGCGTTAACTTCTTTGTTGACGTCAACGTCTTTCTTTGACGGCAAGTTCTGGTCTCCATCTGGGTTACGCTCATAAACTATATTGTTACTTTTCATATTGAGTTTTCCTGTCATTATATCACCGGCTTGTGCACATGTTTATGTCATCGTTTGTAATGAAGTGAGATACTCCAGACTTTTCGAACAATACCTAACAAATTGATCTCAGCAAAATTACCAGCACCCTTTGACACATTGGTGATAATTTCGCCCATTTTGATATTGCTGGTTTTCAGCTGGAAAAACTGATCCTAAAACACGACAAGTTCATTTCGGTCGACACCGGTGAGGTGCATTAACAACGTTAAATCGTCTCTGGCAGCAAATTTCGATGTGTCCACCGCAGCAACCCCTTGGTATTGTGGGCGTCTTTGGTTGTCCATATATGTTTGTGGTCATTCTTTTTGATTAGAAGGCGCGATTAATTGTTGTGAAAGTTTATGTTCCGGTGCTAGTACTCTGCCGGCTGTCTATTTTTGTATAGCTGCATCAGGATTATCACACAGACGATTCTTTCTCGCAACAGCATCGTCCACATGTTGGTGGATCCGTGCAGTTTTAGCACCTCCGGTTTTGACATAATTGATAAATTCAAGTTCTGGTGCCACCCCATAAGAATGAAAATAAATTACCGTGCGTAGATCAATCGAGTATGCGACCAAATGAGTGCCAGAGTGTTCATTGGAATCTAAATGAATTATTCCTGTGTCGTTTCTTTGAGGTCGCTCAGGTAATTTATCACGCCACTCTTTTTTTGTTTCGTGTGAGCTGCTTGCCGCCCCCCGCATGTGGCCTTTTAAAGTTTCTTTCCGGCAGCGGTTCTTACGGCGCCCACCGCGGCGAACTCTGGAGAATTATCTGCTGTTAATTCGCCAACGTCGCCAGGTCCCCACCTAAGCACGGTCTTGATCGATGATGCCTCAATGTCGACGCGGTATACAGCACTGAATATTTCAAACACCAAGCTTATCGTCGGTCACGTTATCGAGTTGGGAAATATAACATCAAATTCCGGTTTTGGCTTCGACATCGACATCGTTGTGGTCATGCTCGGAATTGTATTTGCAATTGCGAGGTCATGCGTGAAATTAATTTGGCATTTATGCCTGCGACGAAAATCATTATTAGATCGTTTACACTCCAAATATTTGAATGCTAATGCTGGTTTTCTAATTAGTTACTATAGGTATAATCGAGTAACTCATGGATCAACGCGAGATACACAGCAGGCTCCATGATCCAACCAATGCACAATTGTAGAAATATTGCTGTTGTTTCGTTGATGACATATTGCGAACTGTTACCGTCGCGTAAACTCCCCACGAGGGTTTCTTATCGATCAGCTGCAGCTATTAAATTATCCGGGCACAAGCGATAAATCGCCTGCGGCCACAGAGTTGCTTAACATTGACATTCTTCGGACAACTTTAACGCCGCGTTGCCGCTGCCGGTTTTTCTTTTTGCCAGGTTCTACCGTGGTGGCTGGGTCAGCTTGTCCTGGGGTAAGCGATTTACATTTCACATAAAATCTGCCCAGTTCGAACACCCTTTGTCTCATGCTTATTCCCAGTACATTCTCGCAAACCCCCTTTGTTCCTGACGTCGAGTGTCTTAGGGATTTTTACTCTGGCAATAAATGCTCAATGATGCGGGTATACTCGTCCCTGGCAAACTCGGAGACGTTCTCAAAAATTTGTCGGTGAATATACTCGTTTAAATATTGTACTTTTTTGTCGCATTTCGATTTATATAAGGTTGCTTTCTCAAATAAAAACAGGTCAGTGATGTCGCCGATCTCATCTCATGCCTCCCCATCTTAGGGGCATGTTGCCGCCGTAAAGGCTTCTCTGATTTGTTCCGGTAACTGGACGGGAGCGTCATTGATGGTCTCAACATCACCAGGAAGACTCTTCAATGTCTTTGCGTTCGCACCTGTTGCGGTGAATTCTTTCGACGGTTTAATCAGCGGGGCAAATGTTTGTTCTAATCCCGAGGTTAGACGATTATGGGCCGTTTAACGATATTGTTGTTATTTTCAGCAGGAGGGGGCAGACAGACCAAAACAAGGTGTTGTCGACTTTGGTCCACCCCCCCCCCCATCAAGGCCTCAATGCTGTATTCCGGCTAAAAAATTAAGTACTGAAAATAATACAAAAGATAACAAGTCGACGAGGCATCGTTGTTGCAAAACTGGCCTAATTTTGGGTAAATATAAAAATATTTTCCTGCAGCAGACATTGATGAAAATTCTTTTATTTCTCCGGTATCCAAATTCATTGATTTAATTGGTCGTAGTGTTTTCTTTGTGTTTGCCGGTTTTTCCATGGTTGCTATTCTCGCTCGTAGTAATGGCTTGTAGGTTTTCTAAACTATTTTCTTGTTTCTAAGAATTAATAGGATCAATAACAAAACCATTATTGATCACGCCATTTAAACACACGTAAATAAATCTATGTGAAAAAAGAGTTTTGTTTTTCAACTGCCTGGGATTCGAATACTAAATAGCATGTAACCTGTATTACAGACATTGCCAATATGTTTTTTGTTCTTTCAGTGTCTTATAATGCCAGCTCTGTTGGCTTCATAATTGTCGTATATCAGATGTTTCTTACATTTATCAACGTTAATCTATTTTTCAACTTGCTCCATAATATTATTTACTTTTCTTTAATATAATTTTCTTAATGTATCTGTCGAGATAATCTCTAGCATCCTTTATCTTAACATCATCAGAGGCATGTTTTATTTCAAAATATATCTTCAGCGCTCGGTATTTTCTGCCTCTACATGATACACATACTTCTGTTTTCCTTTAACTCCGTCTCCGCAATTTAAACATGGTTTTGGTCCAAGACTGCCACGGCGAAAACTGGCCAGATGCATTCCGCAATAATCACCACGGCAACTTTTTTCACATGGTATTATTGATCCAACCATGAACCACTTACATGGATTTTTTGATCCAATCATATTATATAATATTGAAAATATCTAATTAGACAAAGTTATTTTATATTGGAGAAAATCTTTCCTTATGTATACAATGAGCAAGTGGGATACAGCTAAATAATTGCGGGAACAATATTTTAATCTGGCTAGGGTTAAATCAGAATTCCTAGGTCAAAAATCGCACAAGAAAAATTACGAGATCACATAAATTGCTATTAATTTCAGAGGAAATTTAGAGATTGTCTGCTATTGAACCAGAGAAAAACAGAGACAGGTTTTTGAACTAGAACGAAAAAGATTGGCCAAGATTAAACCACAATACACCACCAGATTTGATTTCGATAGATTAACACAAAAGATAAATCCTCTGCCAATTGAACTTCAATTACACGAATTTATCAGAATCGCAAAAAAATGAGTTTAAAAAAATGAGTTTAATCAAGACGTTGCTGGTCATGTTTGGTCAACATTCTAGATATATCACGATGGTATTTTCGTTGATTCCACCATGAATGACGAACACGCAGCGACTATTATCAATAATCTTACAGACGAAAAACGATTTCTGTTCAGGAGAAAATTTATTGTCGAACATAAGAGCCAAGATGGTCCAACATGGATTATTCAGGATAAACTCGACCCTATTAAAGAATCACGAAGACATGACAGCATTATCACCGTGGACAACAATTCTAAACCAGGCACACGGACGGGTATTGATCGGTCGTATTATTCACGGGCATATTCTATATACGCGGTTGTTTATGCGCTATACGGTTTAAAAGATCCTGATATTAATGTTCTTTCCCCGATGAGAACAGGCACGTTAAATTGAGTGGCTCAACGTATCAGAGAACATTTAATGAACTCGAAGCGAGGAAATTGACTTACAGTGTCACGAATTAAAAAATGAATGAATAGGAGAAGTTTCTTGTGTTAAGTGTAGGCTCGTACAAATGTAACAGAAGAAAAGACTGAAGTCAACAAGCTTTGTATATTTTAACAAAATAATTTATTTCCCTAGAAAACAATCTAAAATTGGAAAATAGGACTTACGGTTTGTGAATATAATCCAAAATTTAATCCTAAGAATGAAAAATGCAAGTCCTATCACTAAATAGTTCTATTAGAATCCAGGGTCGAATCTCGGCGACGTTCCAGTATGGAAGGCGATGACGTCAGATGTGGTCCTTGTACAAAATAACAATTCCTCAATTGAATCACAGTTTATGTTTCCGAATAATTCCAGAATAAATTTCCACTAAATTTCTTTCTCCCAGAATTTATAAAACAGCACACTCGTTTGATTTTCTAGAGAATAAATTATTTAAATTCCAAACACCAATGAATTTCAAAACAATCTGGTAACCTATCCGGCCTTCTAGGTATCAGGAATACAACTGACTGACGAGCGCTCAGAAAGGGTTATATATTCACCCGAATTATCATCCCGTTCTCGCGAGACAGACTACGTGATCTAATAACACTTCAAATACGTAATAAGATATTTGCCAATTTGCACGTAGCTCTATCTAAGAACTAGACTATCACTCTAAAACAAATATAAAAATAAAAAATTGTTTATCCAGATTAACACGTAGGTCGAAAAGGACCTTGAAAACAGCCAATCGTATTCGCGTAGCGATTACACTACCGCGGACCAAGGTAAACTAAAAATATTGCTAATGTAATACGTTTTACTTCTTAGATAAACAGAATTACTGAAAAAGAATTTCGAATCCCTACAATAATCATTACAATAAAATGTAATGAAACAAAAATAAAATGAAACAGAATTTTGAAACAAACACACAAGCAATTTAATTACATATACGTAACACATGTCAACGGATCTAAAATAAATTACGTCATTGTGTCGGAAAAATATTGAAGTTTCCGATCGTGTTAAAAACAAAAGCCAACGAGATTTTGTATAAATCTGGCAAATATTGTAGTAAAGGCACCCCAATAGCGATTATAGATCATAATTCACACGCGTGGACTGACATAGTAGCAAAATTGCCACGAAAAGGAGCAATCAGATCTTACAACGGCGATATTTACAATATAAGTGAGCATGAACCTGTATCGGTCTGGTTATTTCATATCGATGGATCCACCGACGACGATGGTTAATCAACATTTGATCATTTTGTGCTAACATCTGGTGTACTTTATCAGAAAGAAACTCTTCAACACGCGATGAAACAAATTGTGGTAAAATATATCAAAGACGGCGGTGGTAGAGCCGCTGCTAGCCTCTGCGACTCCGACATCAACATAGATGAATTATTCAATAACTGTTTTACAATATCATCTGTTGTGGTTCATATAGAACAAAAAAAAAAAAATAAAAAAAAAAAAAATTAAAAAAAAAAAAATCATGGCGTTCAACAGCAAAGGAATTTCTCGACGATGTATCACCATCTTGTGTCGAGTTTGGACACGGCGGTCTTTGGAACACAAACTATAATCCATCCAACATGATCTCAGTTGACAATTTTACATTTTCCGGCTAGTTCTCTTGGATACCGCGAATGTCAACCAAAACGATTCGGTCATTCAACGCACGAAATGACCAGAGAGCAAAGAACGGTCCGCTGCTAGAAGTGGATATAACTGGATTTGCCGAGATTGAATCATTCGAGTTTTCGGCAAATACTCAACCTGTTATACCTATCTGGTTTGGTAACATTTTAATAAACCAGATACCAGTGTAAATCTCAACGACTGTTTTGCAAAACATCAACGTGGCTTTGCTCCAATATTGTTATTGCGATGTATGTTGGACGCTAACATTCTCACGTCGTTAACTGTGACATCTACGATACTTTTGTACAAGCCAGCTAAGACAGTTTGGCTACCGCACGATGATGAAGATATGTGCAGAAAAATTATCGGTAAGTTTACTTGGAGATCGTTATCTGAAAAAAAAACGCCGTTGTACAAGATTAATTATGGATACGGTAAAACTATATTTTGTGATCGCAAATACGGCGTCGCAAGGTGTATCAGTGTCACGGCGAAGTGCAAATTTACACGACAGTACAAGCATTAGCACAATGTTTAGCTACTACGATGGTGATTACCGATGATCAACAAATTTCCAAATGACTCTGTTAGAATTGCCACTGATTCTTTTTATATAAGTCGATCAAAAATAGCTCTTGTGAAATCATTTATTCACACAAATCCGCTCTGTACGGACCCTACGCGTCACGACGGCGTACATGACTCCGACAGTGGCTTTGCCACTGCCGGCTTAGCTAACACAAGTTGGGGCATTGGAGAATAAACCTTGAACAAATACGTAATTTTCCTGAATCAGCTAATGTGAAACCTCCTGCGGTGTATTACCACAACAATAAATTATCAGAACCATCATCTTCGCTATCAGTGAATTATCCAATCGCGAGGCATAAAACTGTTTATCTTAATGGTACAAGTGGTTCTGGTAATTTACCACCTGCAATAGAATTATTTAGAAATTCAGATATGACTGTGCTAACACCAACTCACCGGTTTGCCAGGGAGATGAAACAACGCTGAGTTACGTCATCCACGTATCACATCTTCTTTCAATGTCATGTTGATGCGTGGACTCCCACGAGGATGGGTGAGAAATATATTCATAAAATCATCATCTGGGACGAAATATGTAATGTGTCCAAAAACACGTTAAAAATGTTTCTCAACTGGCTGTCGACCAAACACACGGCAATTATCATGTACTGCGATCAAGGACAGCCTCCTCCTTTTACAGGAGAATCACCACACAGCTGGTTAAATAATTACGTCAACAATTATGAAAAAATGTTGTACGACCGCCGATCCAGCTATGAATCACTACGTGAACACGAAACGTTCAGCCGGACATAATTCAGTGGGAGATAATGCGTAGTGTAATTCCCGAAATGTCCATGTTAGATTTCTGGAACGCATGGCTACCTAAGGATCTGACAGTTCTATCAAGAGAAACTGTCAGTGATTCGCTGCAACGTCGACTATTTGAACTTCAGTGTGAAAGATTTGCAACGCTGCCGATTCCATTGTGTTGTCGTGCAGCGGATACACGTAGACAAAATATTCCAGACACGATTCCATGAAAGGATACACTAGAAAAGCTCGTTCTTAATTATATCGTTGAAATTCCCACAGAGGTTGTGGAGTAGACTCTAGCGGCGTCGAAGACGCAGCCATCGTGCTGCACTCTAGGATATGCAATACCAATTCATTCGTCGCAGGGGCTAACAATCTCAGATACCAATATCTGGATAATCGACGATCGCATCAAATGGTCAAATTTAGTATATTTGGCAGATCGAGAGTTACAAAATTATCTCAACTGCGTAGAATTGTCTATGATTATTTTAATCTACCAGTCGCTCCAACGACTGGAGCACCCATCTCCATATCGTTGAAGAAACAATTAGCTAGTTATGCTCGAGAAGACAAAAGAAAACTGCGCCAGTTTGATATTGATGTTGAATTTATCATGACTCTGAAACAACGACAAAATGATCATTGCGCCTGCTGTAACACAACAAAACTGTGGGAATATTTTCCTAATGACGTACGATAATTTACCGTGGACAGAATTGATAGTAGTCTCGGACACACGCGAAAATGTCACACTGATATGTCATGAATATAACAGACGTAGGGGCGCTAAGGGATGGTAATTGTGTATTTTCAGGAATTACATGTAATTGTTCATGGATAATCCACGTGGAGAAACTGTTGAATCTAGTCTGTAGATTGCAGGCCTGCCAGTTGATCTTACCACGCTGGAAATTTTAAGTGTGGTTACACTCCAGACGGGATCAGTTGCTCCTGCTTTAGCGCCCTCAAGTTCGCCAGGTTCATACAAATAGCTGACTGTCACGTTGCTGTCCAGCACTGGACTCGCTGGTAGGTCGCGCCGCTTAACCGGGATGTGTTTCTTCATGATTGCATCGATGTCTTTAACATAGCAATTTCACACTCTCACTTCGCTGTTTAATAATGTTATCGCGTGAGGTACACTCGCCACCCATTCACGAGATCTGTCCGTGTTCAGAAATTCTTGGGCGTACTGATGTCCAAACAATCGTTCACCAAGTGTTCGAAAAATTCGTTCAACGATTGCCTGATCACGATGTAACGCGATGTGTCCGCGTTTGATTTGAACGTTATGTTGTTGCATCAGAGATGTTTCTACACCTAGGAATTCATTGCCAGGATCAACCTGTAGCAACTGTGGTCATCGCAGGCAACCATGTGAATAAATTCCTTCAAACACGGTTGTGACTTCAGTTGTCGTTTTAGCTGCTTGTGGTTCCGCTTCTTTGTATCTACTTGCACCGTTAACGCGTATTTGTGTGTGCACTGTTACGTGATGTGCCAATGACATCATGTGGTAAAAACAATATATCTGCCGGATGAACTTCGTTGGGCGTGCTGACATCAAACGGTCATTGATGCATCGTTTTGGGACGTGGCAGATAAATTTGCCATATTGTCTGTCCTGACAACCAATATGTGGCAACAGCACATGTTACACCTGCTCCATGGGCGAGTTTGCTAAATGCTGCTGTACCCTTCCAGTACCCTTCTTGGACTATAATATATCGACTCCATAATTATCGGACAATCAATTGTCTGCGCCCACGGCTAACTTACCACTCATGGCCGATTTTATCAACCAGTTTGCGATTGATACCCGTATATTTTTATATTTTATAGGCTTACGCGTGCGAATCAACTTTACGTCCGCGATATGTAGCTGTTGCAGATCTTTATTTTCATGCGCGATGTCAAGTCGGGTTCCAGGACCACAATAATTATATCCCGGAAGATGTTCTCCCCTGGGGACTTAGCCCATGGTGTTCCTGGTAATTTCACGAGTGTCGCAGCAATATCACCGCCAGTCACCGTTTCCCCACGTACAAACTTATATTTTTATGCCGTAAAATCATTTTACACACTTACCTGTAAGTGCCCCCCCCCCCGATATTTTTCGTCGTCGTTGCTCTCAGCCCAAATGTATCCGTGACCGTCTTGCATCGAACACAATATAAACTCATGATTATAAATATTATTGTGTTCGTACAATACGAACGTGATTGACTTTTCAGCGACACGCGAGCAAGGACCGGTCAAGCATCATCCAGTGTGACCAAATTCTATTCGAGCCATTATAATTTGGTCCATCAGATTCTGGTAAAACATAGTTGTTGCTCAATCTGATAATGAGGTGAATCAAATGGGACAAACTTTATTTAGTGGCACCATATGTGGATGACCAACAATGCTATAATGTTCTTAAGGAATTCAATGAAGCCGCTGGCGATACAGGTTTATCGAATTAATGCTTGACAAACAAACAAATCCATCCAGAATATTTTCACGAGGCAGACATAAAAACACAGATGACATTTGTGTTACACAGCGGTACACTGAAATCCCAAAAGTGATCATAGATAACTGTAATATTTTAGTTACTTTTAACGGTGTTGCTATAAATACATTGCGAAAATATTCATCAGACCTGGTGTCCCGGCAACATGGACATAAATAAATTTAAAAACGTTTTTCACATGCCAAAAAACCCCACGTGGATTTACTACAATCAGCTTGCACGATCTAGTAAAACGATATCGAATTGGTCGAGATAAAATATTTGATTGACCCCTTGTACCGTTTTTTTTTATACAATAAATAACTATGTTCTGTAATATGCTTCGTGTTCAGTTATCAACATAATCTCTGTGTCAATGACCTGACGACATGTATCATATCCTGCGATGCTAATGAAACAGAATACCTGTTTCAAATCATTCAACAACAACATCACTGGCTCGGAAGGCTTATAACAAGAACACATTAACCAACCCGTTACATGTATTAACATAAATCGTCTGCTTGCATGAGTACTGATAAAACTATAAATTCTCTCAGTGAGAAATTATCTATGTGTGAGGTTATAACTTCTTCTGCCTGTCTGTCTGTCTGTCTTAATAAATTCTCTATATGTACGGAAGTATAAATGATGTCTGTCTGTATATGAAAAATGGCTGGGTGTGCTTAGACCTCACAGGTGCACTTATCTATAGCTGGTCACATGACCTCACTGATAAAATTAAAATTTTCTGTCTGTTACGGTAACAGAATCATAATTATAACACAAATTTTGTTATATAACAGAATTATAACAGAGTCACAAATTTTGTTATAAAATAGAATTACAAATATTCTGTCATCTCTTAATATATATCTTCCAATAGTATAATCTTTGTCAGCGGTGAGAGTAATGCTCGATGTTGGCCTTGGGAAAGTTAGCGCCGGTTGGAGCCGACGTGACGGACAATATTTATTGACGTTTGTAACAAAAAAAAATTATAGGTGGGAGCCCCGCAGGGCTCAACCTAAGCGGGAATATGTAATGATCATTGACAATTCGCCCACCCACTACGTCGAGCCCCGCAGGGTGCTCGTTCTTGCACACATGGGATTCGCCACCTTGGGGTGTGTTTGTACAAACAAATTGTCAATGATTAGTACATATTCTGTTGGCGATAGAGCTAGCGGAAATAATTACTTGGACAACTTTCTGAATTTTTAGAATTTTCGTTTTGCAATCTAGAAGTTCGCCGAGGTGGTGGTAGTGGGTGTCCATGACCATGACCATGAGGTGAAAAAGAGCCCCCCCCCCACCTCATGTTAAAAATAGACAGTAAAGGCAATGAGACAAAATAAGCCAGAAATAGAAAAGCCTCATTGTTGTGTAGACCATGAAGAGACACCATGGAACAGCAGCCTCATTGAAGTCTACCCCATGAAGAGTACACGATGATTTTGAAATGATTTTGAAATGATACAGCAGAGACGGAAAGAGGGCAGATATACACTAGCGGCATAATACCGCTCTATCAAATTACTCCAGCGCGAAATAGAACTGTCTTTGGCTAGTTTAGTGAACGATGAACGCGAGATAGCTAAACTTGTTCCACTGGCAAGCGCCATTGAGAAAATACGATCAGAGCTGTCTAGGCAATATGAAACTCAAGTGGCTGTAAGTGCGCGTGCGAGATAACTAAAAAACCGTTTGCTGGAATCCACTGCGGATTCCGAATCCAAGTGGAATAGCAACCTCACCAGTACCACACACACACACAAAAATAAACGACAAAACATGATATGTTATTTTTTTTATTGGTGGTGGAATTTTTTTTCGGGGGGGGGAGTACTTTTTTCAGGGCGGACCATTTATAGAATATCACATAAATACAAACTAACAGTTAATTCTTCACCGTCAGACGGAAATTTCCTCGTGACAACGACGAATTATGACACTGTAAGTAAACAGGGTTAGTGGGCACTGACACAATCAAATGGCTAGGCGGGACCTCCGGAGAAAAGCCGTAAACAACCTATCCCTGCTTGTCCTGCCCCGTCTGTGATCCAGACGCGGTATAACTGCTGTCGACTGCGTCACATAAGGGATTTACAGAAATCGTCTAAGTGATATTAACTACACCCGGCTGTTCATGACGACCACCACATGTTGCATCGTTATTATGTCGGAAAATATCTGGAGGGCTTCTTATTTTGCCCCATGCTGAATTTATTTTTGGAATATATTCGTCAATTATGCCATGAAGACCCTGCTGCATCTTATCAATGTTAAACTGGGGGTAGTTTAATCGTGGTCAGTTGGTTTCCGGTGATCTTAATGTGATCAAGAAATATCTTTTTGTATGTTACGTAGCTTACGCTCCTAATATCATCATCCCTGTTGATTACTTTTTCTATCATACATTTTCGAATGAGTTCTGCATCAGATTTCACATGGTTCAGATGTACTGTCTCAGTGATTTCTCGTTTAAGATCATCATTCGGATATTGAAGTATATACTGCTCAAGCAGCTTTCTCAGATCATCTTGTGTATTTTATGCTCTTGAAATATTCTCTTGGTAATTATTGTTTTAGGAGAAACTAAAATCAATTCATCTACCGTCCGTGTTACACGATCAAAAGACCATTCCAGGTATCTACTGCCACCTGGGTCATTCTCTCCAGGGATATCTAAGTCAGCCACTCCAAGCATATTCACTATATCAATGTCTGTCAAAATATACCATTGTACGTCTTATCTATAATCTGGTCATTTATGAATATTTGTTTTTCTGTCAAATAATCAGATCGTTGTGGTTGTTGTGGCGTCTAATTGTTAGCGTCTAATCCACCAAATGATTTTGCTCTGATATTTGGCCAACTATAATAAAGTATGTAATTCTGCCAGCGCGATCTCAAGTGAGCGACCGTTAGGTGCTTTTGTTGGCGTTGGAAAACAAATATCGAATTGCGAATGCG
Organism: Megalonaias nervosa; assembly: GCA_016617855.1. Classification (NCBI taxonomy): domain Eukaryota; kingdom Metazoa; phylum Mollusca; class Bivalvia; order Unionida; family Unionidae; genus Megalonaias; species Megalonaias nervosa. The sequence continues at coordinate 12,787 of JAECUM010030482.1, read as the reverse complement.
TTGGCGTCGCTGATATAATTGCGGTCGTTGCCGGTGTCGTGTTAGCGATAATCTGCTGCAGTCTAGTAGTTATTCCTGCGGTCATTATTATCTATACGTCTGATTCTAAATGTGTTATTGGCAACGTCGGTGCGGGTATGGTTGAGTTCTTGTGATGCCGATAATACATATCTCTAATTGTAGTAAATTCACTATCTGATATTACACCATCGTTTAACCCCGTTGACAGTATCGATGATATATTTACAAATGCATGCCCCGCAGCCCACGTTAGTTCTGTGTGTTCATGTAAGTTCTTACCGCCACATGTAGATAGGAGCTTCGCGATAATACTTAGGATACCAGCTTCTCCGACATCAACCGAGACATCGATTCAAATCTTGAGCGATATCACATGCGTCGCTGATAACGTACCGATTAGCGTCTTTGTTCCTGCGACCAGGGAGAACACCGTATATACAACATTGTCGATGACGATGATTCGTCTGCAGTATTTTGTTTTTGTTTTGTCATGTGCTCGTCGATGATTTTTTCCAGAGATGTCTTCCATGTACATTCTTGATTGTATCAAAAGGACTGTGTGGGATTCATTGTCGAGCTATCTTATATACTAAGTAATCAGTTGAAGTGTTGCTGCTACGAATTCCAGACACCGCCAATACGTCGTTGCGGTTATGGTTTTGTCTTCTGGATCCAGTATGAATATTTGCTCGGTATTTTGATTCAACACGAGTGAGACGGTTCCGGAAAATCTATCGGTGGAATGACGCCATGGATATGTGGTAAATATCCTAATTTTCGTAGCGCTAAGCACGGAGAGCCTGTACACCTCGTTGACCGCAGCGGATTGTTTGATGGAGTTGTTTTGTTTTGACCATGTTGCTGATCCAGACCCCACCGTCTATACCGCATTGATGAACGTAGTCGTACAATTCACACCCGCGCCAATCTTTATGATTTTTTCGTCGATATCAGCAATCTTAACGTTTATGACCTTTGGTGCTCCCCAGAAATAATTAGTTACTCTATTTAAATTTCTGCGAAAATTCGTACTCGATTGCAATGTGTTTAATCTACCACTAGTTGTCTACATATTTCTTCGTTGCAGCGTCATCGTCTGATGCTGGTTCTCTCAGAACAACAATTCTGTTTCCGTTCATGTTGAGTGTACAAGTCATGGTATTGCCGGTTTTACTGACCTCTTTTCTGATCTCGTTTCTGATCGTCGCAATTGATAGCAATTGAGCATCTGATTTTTCTGCTATTAGTAAATACCGGATATTATCACCAGTCGCACCTAAAACTCTCCGGACAATATCAGTCCATTCAATATTGCTCGTCTTTAGCCGACCATGCTGATCCTGAAATACAACAATGGCGAGGTCCACAAGGTCGGCAAGCTCATCTTGTGTTACATATTTTAACAAATCAACGTCACCGAGACCTGGTTTCTTAACTCTAACAAAATATCTTCTGTAAATATCTACCATTATACATTATTAACCTGTTAAAACGACGGACTGTGTAGTCGTGTACGACTTTAGGAGGCGACGCTGATGACTTCGACACAGCGTTAAGGGCAGCATGTACTTCTAGACCGCATATATGTAGATCCTAAGTCTGGGTTGGTAATGTTTAATACCAGATTGGTAATTCACCGGCTAAGCCGCTGTATTTTAAAAATTCTCTCGGTGGAGCCAATCCATACGAATCAAGATAAGCAACACCATTCGGATCAACCGCGTATGCAAACCAGTGAGTACCTGGACCAGAACAGCCATCGAGATTAATAATACCATTTTCAACGCGGTTTGGGTTTTCCGGTACCTGATCACGCATGAAAACACCTCTGAAGTTCTTTTTATGTTTAATCTGCGAGTAGCATCAAGTAAGTCAAAATTGGAGATGGGTAGTTTTAGGGAAACGTACCCGGCTGTCTCAAACCTTGACCGTACTTCGTTTCTGGTAATATTAGACACCGTCCCTTTTTGGATGTTTTTAAACCCTGTCCTATTGCTTTTTTTTCAGTGCCATACTGTCATCTGTTCCAACGGCACAGAGTGCAGCTGCTTTTGCAACAGCTGTAGCTGCAGTGGTAATCAGCGCTGGTGTCTCCGCTAGAAATGGGAATATACGGCCGGTCTATGCCATATCACTGATCGCATTCGCAGAAAAATCAAGTCGCGCGCCAGTTTTTGATTTCTTGGCGTTATTGAAGTGTTTGAGTTTACGTTCTGTCAACGATAATTTATTTGGGCCTTGCAACGCTTTTGATTTCAGAGATATTGTTGCTCAAGAATTCTTCTTTGATGCCGATTAAAACTTTTTAATTTGACCGAGGGTCAGAGAAACGTTGACATGATATGACATTATAATATAATGAATGATCTAATTACATGTTTTCCACTGATGCAGTAATTACTTTTATTCATCCACCAACGCCTTCAAACAACATCGTTTTGTCTGACAGTCCAGCAGCGATTCCTCTGTAATTATAAATAATAGCTGGTGGTGTTATACGAGCTCGATAGTGTATGTCAACGACTGTTTGCCTGTACAAATCCAGGTGTTCGAGCTAGAAGTAATAGATCGGATACAAAGACGTAAAATCTCGCAGAGATATCTGCAAACTAGAATCAACAATTCTGATCACGTCCCATGAATGTCATCAACCAATGATACGCACGTGCAATGTGATTGTTTTCAAAATTCAATAACACTTCTTTAGATGGTTCTTGATATCCATTTATTTTCAAAGAAACGTCACTAATCCCAAGCGGGTCAAACACTATTGGGGTTCGTTGTGGTGAATCTCCTCTGGTGTTATACTGAAACGCTATAAATATATGTCGTGACGCTGATACTCCCTTCTGGGATGCTATCTGCCATGTAAATAACCCAGCAACGTTACTTTGAATGTTGTCTGTGGTCAAAGTCAACCATGACAATGTTGATTTGCCGCCTCTATTCATGAAAGAGAACAGCCGTTGTTCTTGAGTGAGTGATAGCGTCATCGTTGGCATCCACAACGAAAGTTGTGTTCAGTTCCATCCTACCACCATCAACTGTATTGGAGCGCCAGATTATATAACTGTCGGTGGCTTCTCTGACAAGCACCACAGTATGTTTAGCACCAAAAATAACCTTTCTGACATTCCTGCAAAATCCAAATCTGTGTGATAGTGAAATTACACATGAAAATTCTTCTTCGCCGTTTAACATTGATCGACTAGCTGCGAATCCCTGGTTGAAAGTTTTATTTATTTATGCGACTTCGGTTCCAGCGTCGTTCATTGTTACGTTGAGGTCCTCGGGATGATCAAAAGTATCTTTCTCGAACATTATTGATGGACCGGCGGACCGTGAATAATCATCGGAATATCTTGCCAGACCCACTGTTAAACAAGGCCATAACACCATTGTTAACAAAACCAACTCGATCTCCAACTCCTTATGCTGTAGCGTTTGCTGTCAAAAGTTTTCATTCGATTTCAGTGAATGCTTCGGCAGGCAGGAAATATCTGTTTGTATCTTGTACTTGTAGCTCGATTCGTCCACGTGCGTCAGGTACACGAGCATCATAAGAATAATACCGATAATCACGCACTGATTCATCTTTGATGACTTGCGTGTCCATGTCAATTGCGGGATCAGATGCACGTTTGAACATTTTATTAGATTATCTGTTGTTTAAAATGACCGTCGTGTGAGTCTGTCTAGGACTGCTGAGAATGCTATACCAGCAATATCTCCAACAGTGCCAATACAGTTATCACGAACAATTTCGATGGATTTCGTACACAATTGTTTTCAATCGGAATAGCTTTTAGGGCTATCCTTCTAAATAAACGTTGAATAATATCTCTGAGTCCATCTCCGTAGATCGCTTTATAAACCGGTAATCGTGAATTTATCACCCTGACGTCTTCTGGTTCACGATGGGTATTGAGTATAATCATGTTTTTTTGTTATGGCCAATCTGATTGATCAGTCTCTGCAGTGATGGTCATTTTTTCGTCGTTTAATGCCCGATAGACGCCGGTGTTCATGACGCCACCGTTAAATAAGCGCTGACAAATAGCAGATCCTTCATTGATGATTTCGGGGGAATAGTTGCCGGCTCGTCTTCCGTCAATCACAATTTCTAGTCGATCAACATCAGTGAGGATGTTATTTGGACAAAGTTATCTTGAACCACTGAAGAGGGTTGCTTTTACGCCGTTGATGTGTTTGAACATCGCGAGAGTCAAGGCCATTTCCAGTTGCTACATCATCGTCATCAGTATGAGGTGGTCTGAATAATGATTTTTCGGGCGATATCTCCAGATAATGGCGTTTTTTAGCTTCTATGACTTGTTTCCCAAATTGTTCAAATTCATCCTTATATTTATCGCTGATTTGACTTATACCATGGTACTTTCGAAACATAAAACGAGTCCAGATTTTTTTGGGGAACATAAATGTTCTCTGGGTCTAAAAAAGTACTACGAGCTGAATGCCCCGCTGCAGCAATCGCTATATGGTTTTCTCGAAGTTTTAAGAAAACCTTCTTCGGTAAATTGGGCAGGTGTTTTTTTTAAACAGGTTCTGGTTTTGGTGCAACAAGAAGATCCCTTACATCACCGATCTCAGCACGGGCTTAATAGTTACCCTCAATTGCTTGCTGTATTTCTTGCCATAATTGTGGTTAAGCTGCAGCTATTTCAGCTGGAAGTTCTCAGAGAATATTTTCGGTTTTTATTTTACTTCTTTCGGCTATTTTTCCAGTTGCTTTAGCGGTTGGTTCCAACGAAAGATCTTTAGTAGCTTTTGTGACTGGTTTAAATAACTGTACTGTACCTTTTGTAAATTCCACTTGAGCTTCCCGACACTGTTGTAGCTGCTGTTTGACAGCATCACGGACGGGGATATATTTCTTAATTGCCTCTAGTCGTTGTTTGGTTAGTTTAGCCGTATGAGATTCGATAATTAGTACAGAATCACCTATTATTATTATTACAACAACGATTTAATTGCAAATCACAAGTCAGCGGAGATAAAAGATTTCAGTATATATAGTAATGTACTGTATTTATTTTTACGCACGAACTACAACGCTAGGACACCACTATAATGAGTCGCTAAAAATCTTGCCAACAAGGCTCGGATTGGCCTTTGGTATTAAAAATAATTAACATTTTTATAGCTTCGTTGGGTGGTGGTAATTTGTATCATTTTTCGTACTTATTTTATTATAGGTCAAATTACAGCATTGAGGCCTTGAATGGGGTAAGTGGGTCGACGACACTTATTTTTGGTCGGTCTCCGCCCTCCTGCTGGTTGTTGTCACACTGTATCACGTGTCGGTAAATATCGCTGTAATATTACTACCTTTGCTAGTCGTCCTGTTTGTGCCATTATTATTAATATCGCACTCTCCAATACTCAACACGATACGCTCTGCTTTTAATTAGTAAAGAAAGATTATTTTTATAAAACATGGATACAAAAATATAGAACTAATAATTTAATGAAATTAAAATATTACAAATAAATACAACTTATTCTTCCGAAGAATGTCACTGTGAAATATATAAAAGAAACTTTTGAAGAGGTAGAGCGAATAAGTGAATGAGGTACCCATTATTGCAGTTTGAGTATAAAATTATCATGGAGATGCCGTTGTATATTCGAAATTACAGGCCGTTCCTCACCCCAACCCCCAAAAGAAAAAATGGCACTTGAACTAGTAATTGAACCTACCAACAGATGCGTCCTAGGAGAAGAGTTTAAAAAGGATTTAAAAAAAGGCTCAGGATTTTGACGATTTTATCGAGAAAAAATTAAAAAATATTTATCTGACAAAGAGTGCAATATGCCGGATGATATCTGAAAAACGTATCATTACGGGACTCAGCAGCCATCATTGCTGGACATAATGTGTTTTTTTTTTTTTTTTTTTTTTTCAACGCACTAATCGCGTCGAATATATCTCATGGACAACCAATCCGTTATCGCATCGGCGTCAACATCTATATTGTGGGAAACCCACGTGGGGCTGCTCATGTGTAATGAAAGAAATTTTGTAAACGATTTTTGTAATCCATGTCTCCGGAGCACTGTGTGACATAAATATTTCTGACCATGTGAATCTACCACGTTGACCACAAATAACATATTGGCATTGTCCCCGATCACTCTGAGTGAGAATCTGCGTGTATCGTTGTGTAGCATAGATAACGTCGGTGGTTTTGTGTGTCTACAGCGAGAAACTTTAATTGCGGGGTTAGATTGTCGCTGCAGCATGACATCGTTGTACACCACCAGTTATTAATGCTCTCATCACATGTCCCCGAGCCATCAACGTAACTGATAAATTCAACAATGTCTTCTTCGGTATGGGTATTCATCGATGCTCACTGCAGTCTCGCAGAATGTTATAACATTGCTGATCACCAGCGGATGACTTGACCAGATTTAACTCGTCCCATTGGAGCATTCTCATAACTAGGTTAAGTAAAAGCTGATTCTTTTCAAACCCAGACATCCATATGATCATCGCGCGAACACTATTTGACACGCCTTTGTAATGTTTAACCGGTTTGGGTTTTTTTTCGTTGAAAAGTCAACTATGTGGAACTCGTGAGACAACGAATTGCGACAATTAATTGCACATTGAAGCGTTAAAAACTATAGATGTATGTTATTGGGCGCAAAAGGCGTTGTTGGGTATGCCAGGAACTCCTGGGCAAAATACCCAGGAGAGTAACAATACAATTACTGCTGCCCTGAGACTCGATTGGAAGTTTGGTTGGATCCTGGTGATCTGTAGAATCCCGGAGAGAATCCGGTCAACGCAATAGACACAGCATGCTACTGTCATGATTTCGCATTCAGTAGCACTGACCTGGCGCAAAGACATTAAGTCGACCGAACTCTAATTCACCCGCTAAATGTCTTCAGTGCACCAACAATGTGAAAACGACTTGCGCGATGGTCATTAACAACTTCGATGCGTGCAAAGTTATTGGGGGGGACAATGAGTTAATTGGAATGATAGCATTCTCATAATGGAATAATTTGTCACAGTCCCAGTTCTTATTGGAAAGCCACAGCATCAATCATTAAATGAGCGAGTGCTGCTGGCATTGATACAAAAGTTGCCGCCGATTGGTTAGCGGGACAAACGCTTGGGATTTTTTACGTCAGGAAACTTAACGAAGTTCGCCAGGCTGATATATTGTTTCTGCTGTTACGAGTCTATGCTCGTAAAATAAGTAACAGAATGAGTGAAAGACAACAAGCTTGTCAAATTTAATAAATAAGTTATTTCCCTTGAATACAAAGTGAAAATGAGAAAAAAGTACTTACGGTATTGAGAATTAAATTCCAAAATAATCCAAGAATTATAGACACAAGTTCAAGTAATTTAAAGTCCTGAATAAAATTCAGTAAAGGCCCCGAAGAGATCAAAAATTAAAGGTGATGACGCGTCTGTCAAATCTTATGGAGTGCCGATCTGTCAACAGTATTTTGTTTAATCACAGTAATATAATTCCAGGTTTTAATATATAATAATTTCCAGTGAATGTCTTTATCAAAGAATTTTATCAGAGCACTTTTGTATTTCCAGAGACAATAATCACTTGAATTCAATAAATTAAAATTTGAAGAAGCTAAAATTCAGCCCAAACTGGTCACAACATAGTACAACGCACGACTGACTAAATCCTTAAAATCACAAGATTATATATTTGCGTACTTGACCTGAGGTCACAATTAGCATTTTCTAAGAAACAAAAACATTACCTAATGGAAAAAATGCCTTTAAGAATGATCCAATGAGCCTTGATTATTTGCAACACAATAACATAAAAAATTCACTTAGGAAACTCCAAAACCCTGACCCATATCCACATATTTATTCTTTCTTGTTTCTTGAATAATAATCCTGATATTAAGCTCATACACATAGAGAATAATTAAGCTATTATTAGTTGTTTATATAAATGAAATAAAAAAATTAAAAAGTCATTCAGGTCAAGCAGAAGTTAACTCAATTTTGGACAATAATGTAACGGGTTTAAAATTCGCCAGGGACATGCTGGAGTACATCGCGATCAAACCATCGTTGTACGATTTAAGGGTATACAAGCGGAACGAATATTTGGACATCAGTATGTGCAAATGTTGTTGCGAAAACGCAAGGGTTCCAGTGCGCGATCATGAGAACCGGTAGTAAGACATCCTGCGGTTGTAACCGTGCTGAAGACTGAAAATAAGCGCTCAGTCACAATGAAACCCGCTGAGGCAATCGAAAAAATTAAAAACACTAGTGTGGCGCGTTAATGAGCTTTCGTGACTGGTCAGCTTGATTATTCGCGACAATTGTGATATGCATTTGACTCGATACGGTTATGCAAGATTTGACCACACGATTCGATCGCAGATAATCCAGACATGCAGAGATTTGTATCGTTAATCTTTGCGAACAATGAACCGTCATTGCAAATTCATGACACCATTGGGGCGATGTATTGCCCACCAGCGTACATAAAGCACGTTAAACTTCACTCATTGGAACGTACACTATCTTGTTGAGAACCGGCTTGATTGTCTCATTTGGGTCGCCAGCATCCCTTCTAGGTATTTTCATATGGATAGTTTGACAACGAGTATCATCTGGTCGATACATCAAACGGACAAGTTTGTTTGGAATTTTGTTTGGTGAAGTTTAAGTAATTGATGTCGAAGCTTGTCACGAACTTGTTTTCTATAAATCTATAAATAAGCAGGTGTCCACGTACTGAAAAAGTCGTAACAAGATGTCTCAGGGATTGTCTCAAGTATTTTCTTCTCACTGAGCTTGGTCAGATCTCAAACGCATTCTGTCTTTAAGTCGTCATAGCGGCTGGTATTTGGTATGATAATCAACAAAAACTTACTCATAATAACGAACGCAGCTGGATAGCCAGCTGTGTGGTGATTCACCAGCAATCGGAGTTGGTTGACTTTGATCCTCGCACATAATCGCACAGCCATGTCAGAAACATTTCCAATATAGCTGCTGTCACAGTATATATTTCATCCGGTATTATCACACGAGCAATGTTGCTTCCCATGCGTGCTGGATCCCAGCTGCATTTGCCCTGCCATAAAAGGAACTGTGATAAGTTTGCGATTTAACTTTTCTAGTTTGAGAGTTTAAGTGTGAGCGTTAGCACAACAAAATCTTTGAATTTTTTAATAAATTAATAGTCAGTGTTGTTTACCAGAAGCACCTTCACTATTCCGATACACAAGTTTGTGACGCACTACTGGGTCACTTACAGGTGGAGCCATTGATACCGCATCGAGATTATCACCGCGGATATAATTTTCTGACGCATAATACTTCGCAAATTAGCTGATGACCCTGTGGTAAATTTAAATCTGATTCTCTGCCCGAGGTTCTTAGCCCCTGAAACTTTCATACCCATCGCGTCTGATGATGGCTCAAGCCAGACTTGCTTTTGCTGTTTGCATGCTATGATCGCTTCTGATACGGTTAAACTTGTTAGAATGCGCGTGTCGATCATAAACCTTAAGAGAACAGTAGGAGCCCATCCACGTGCATTTCTGGAACTTTAATGTCGTGGCGATTTCTCTGTGCTAAGTGCATTAAAGTGTCTTCCAACACATGCTGGAATTTTAATGTCCTGGCGATTTCTCTGTGCTAAGTGCATTAAAGTGTCTTCCAACACATGCTGAAATTTTAATGTCCTGGCGATTTCTCTGTGCTAAGTGCATTAAAGTGTCTTCCAACACATGCTGGAATAACGGGATGAATACCTTCATTAAACTCATAACTGTTGAACTCGGCAAATCCAGTCAGGTCAATGGCGCATAGACACCCGTTGACTGATACGCAGTTAAGTTCATGTTGGATGAACTCGGCAAATCCAGTCAAATCTATGTTACGTAGAGGCCCGTTTATTGATAGGCACGTAAGTTCATGTGTAGAATGCCCAAAACGCTCAAAATATGGTAGGAATTCACCATGTCCAAGAAAACTGGCAAAGTATCACGCAGCCGTGTCGACGGTTACAACGCCGTCAGGGCAGTAATCAGTATTCCAAAGACCACCAAAGCCCATATTCCACGCAGGATCGTTGCATGTTTTGAAGTTGGCTTCCAGTTATTTTATCGTCATGAAAATATGAGACCACAGATACTTCCGTAAATTAATATCCGGCTTGATCATTGATCTCATCGACGTCTTCTGTGTATTTCGGCGGGATTGATAAGCAGCCCATTGTGAAAGTCCTTGCGGTAAAAATCTCGGTGGGGAAGCACAAATTAATTAAAAACACTTTGACGACAATCACCACTGCTAATCAACCAGCCCTATACTGGAGAGCTTTAAGAATGTCCGCTATTGCCTCGTAAACCTCACCCGAATGAAATTTAATCGTGCGAAGGAGTGGAAACTTTAGATCAGAAGGCCATGTGTATTCGTTGTGTTCGATAAGTTTTATAACGCCACACTAGAACTCCGATATTTGCCAGTTTCACTAAGAACTTCTATGGTTACTGTCCTAATAAAAATTGGAGTTTTCGACGAGAGCTCCAACGCGGTAACGTAGCTGAGTTTAGCGCTATAGCTAGTCAATTTCCCATGGAGATATCTTTACGCTGAGCTGCTTTGTTAAACTACTACCACATTCTGCACCAACAAAATACTCAGTTTCCGTAACTCTCGCGGCCACACAGTAAGTTGTACCAGTTCTCATTGGACCCATTGCATGGAGGTTAGGTTCATTTTTCACGTAAATTCTATGTGAAACCGGCTATGGGTTGTTGTAGTAAACATAAACTGATGAACGTCAACAACCCAAGCAGACACAGCGACGCCAGCGTAATAACAGACTGAACACGTTTGCTTTCTTCACGTACAGGATAATTTTTAACTTTGATTATCTACCGGGTGTCGCAACGCCTGCAGTAATGAACTGATTTCTGAGAAAGGATCTATTGTGGTGGCAGTATTTCAATAATACCACAAGCACGGGTATCTTTCATGCGAGCATCATGGATTATACGTGACCTCTCCTGTTCAGTTTACCACGTTTAATACGCGTAAGAAGCGCCATCAACTTTAAATTCGTCTTTAGCATCACGAATATATTGATGTAACTCTGAAAATTCTCTTTCACCCCATATGCAACTTCCTTGTGAAGACCAAACACTGGTTCAACATCAGGTTTGTTTTGGGATAGTCGTTTGAATTCTTTCTCGATGTAAAATTTGTCAGTTTCTTTGTCGCCCGAGTAAGCTGAAAATGCTTATGTTGTGATCAACGACTAAGCTTTTGACCTTTGTTTATTTTCATGGTGTGTTTGCTTATTTCCATGATGTGTTTATGAATGTATGTATGTATGTATGTTTGTATGTATATATGTTGTATGTATGAGTATACCCGAACGATGAACGGCCAGGATGCAGTACTGAGGATACATACCACAGATTCCATTGTAGTTCGCATCCCTACTGCTGAGCGCATAATGGTGTTTTTCCACGTGAAACAACAGCGCATTAGTTACACGGAACAGGATTGACACCCCGTCCCACACGATCGTCATGTATCCAACAATAGTCATGACACACTGTTGGAAACAGCACGTGGTAATCTCCATGAGAAGCCAACTGCATTGATTCTTTCCGATCTTATGAATTAATTATTACGACTTTGTGGTCTTAAAATAAGTAATAGAAAAGAGCGAAAACAAACTAGTTTTGTAAAATTCAACAAATCATTTATTTCCCGAGAATACAAAGTTGAAATGTAAAAAATAACTTACGGTATTGAGAATTAAACTCAAAGTAATCCTAGAAAAAATAAACCTAATGATCAAGGTTGTGAACAACATGTAGTGGTATTACAAATAATTTCCAACGCTGTAGGTGTTTATGTGCCTGTAGTGGCCAGTAGTCTTTAATGCACTAATCTGCCAATGCCCTGAACTGCAACGGTGTGCCAAGTCTTTTGTTGAATGAGAGTAACATAATCCAAATTTTCATTGTTTTCCTTCGCTTTTATTCCATGTTAAGGTCTCTTTCCATGAATATTATAGATGAGTACTTTGTATTTCCAGCGAAGTAAAATTTGAATTAAATGATTTCAGCCCAAATCAAACACTGAAAACAACAATGATTCTTCTTTAACATCTTACAGCACGAATGAATAACTTCTAGACAAACAAGATTATTTAGTAAAAAACTATAGCACAGACGAAGAGCCTCGATGTTGGACAAAAGTTCATTTCCAGAACAAAGCTATAACTAGACAAGGTCTGTTACTAAATTTCAAATAAAGAAAATGGTAAAGACAATGTCCTTGACTCAGATTAAGATAAATATGTCTACGTCTATTGATAATTATCCTAAGACGAAATCTACACTCATAGAGAAAATATACATACATACATACATACATACATACATACATACATACATGCATATATGTAAGTATGTATATCTATGTATATATACGTATGTATATGTATGTGTATATATATATATATATATATATATATATATATATATATATATATATATATATATAACAAAATTTACTTCCTTTACTATGGAAAAGAACCACGCCCACCGCACGAGTTTATTTTAATAATGCTTTCTCATTGGAGGACGTACTGCCCAATACAGACACATTTTAAACAAGCCCAGGTTGTGCGGCAAATATCTGTGTGTGTGTGTGTGTGTGAGAGAGAGAGAGAGAGAGAGAGAGAGAGAGAGAGAGAGAGAGAGAGAG